>PCFV01000018.1:0-118530 GCA_002812785.1 Phytophthora litchii | reverse complement strand
GGAATGTTCCAGTGTGCGCTGGAATGATCTCATTAGTAGCCAACCTCCTCGATCATCGTCATCGTCGCCCACAGTCAGCTTCAAGTGGCATGCCGCAGGCAAAATAAACAACAGCGAGAGGCCACCGATCGTGCCGGTAGCACTCATTGTTTTTGCGATCGTACATCGCGTAAAAATCGCTGCTTGTGCAATAGCAAGTATTGCAACTGCTGTAACCAACTTGCTCTTCCAGCTGAGGCCGGATCGGGCCTTGTTGACTTCTCTTCGAGTACCTGCCTTGAGTCGTGACGATGCTGTCTGAGACCAAAAGAGAATATCATCCTTCTCCGCATCTAATGAATAGTTTGCTCTCGAGAATAAATTGAATGTGTGCCGCGAGATCACAACCTACAAGACCAACAAAATCCATGTCAGCTTCTCACAATTCGGTGAAGGATATATCTCATCTTACCTCTAGAGCAATGCATGGGATGGCACAGAAAGGTATCATGATCCAGTACATCCAGCTATTCTTTGACGGTACATCGCCCCCAGTGTTGATGTAGTTTTGAAGTACATCGGCTTTAGTGTCCGACAAGAAGGATAAATCCCCGCCGACACCAAATCCGAGAGCCCAGAAGATGGATATCAGTGTGGAACCGATTGACGACCAAGCAAACCGGCCGATTGAGCGTTCTTGGAGTGCGTAGAATGAATGAAAGGTGTGGTGCGGACTCGCGAATGCTGTCGCCAAAATTGCCATGGAATGACACACTGCCAGGTGCGTCGCGAGGTAGTCATCTGAAAACCCCCTTGAGAACAACGACACATCGCGCTTATGGAGTGCAGGTGCATTCACTAGAACGAAAAAGCAGGCGACAAACAGCGCCAGAGCCACCAGCATGCAAGATCGCTTCAACTTTGTGTGAGAAGACCATCCCAGACAGAAAGGAACCACTACACCTGCTGTCTAGAGTGACCAAGACCAAAAGTACGTCAAGACATTGCGTGAAAACCAGAACGATACAACGTACCAAGAGTTCTGCGAACCGTACTCGATCTCGAAGAAACCAAACTGCTGACGGATACGTGGTTGATGGATCCACATTGTCACTACTCTCCACTTTCAAATGGAGAGCTTGGGTCAATAACACCGGCAAGTCTTGGAAGAGGATGGCGAAATACGTCGCGATGAGTCCAACAGAGACCGTGAGCTGAAGCAAACCCGACATGATTGCACCCTTGGGACCAAAAGCCATTGTTGCGAGTCCATGCAGAGAGTAGACTCCGTGTGAGATGCCGAGTTGCACAAGTTGCAACCTCAATGCACAGGCTACGAAAGCAAATATTGGCAAAAGGATGAAAGTGAGCAGGAATCCACCCAGCAAGAAGACGTAGGGGAGCACAAGGGCCGTTGGCCCGACACATGTTGCAGCTTGAATAATGGCGGTGTGGAGAGCTGAGCATTCTCCTGGCGCAAGGTCACTCAACTCTACAAATGTATCAGGACCACCAAGCAGATCTTCTTCAGTTGTGCTGTGCCGAATGCCTCGACCATCGTGGATCGTGTAGGCAGAGGCTTTCGACCCCGATTTAATGGTGGCGTAGCGGGATTTCGAGGACTTCTCCATGCAGACACCCAGCTCTCAATGAGCTTTGACGGACATTAGTTGAGCTCTTAACGTCTCTTCGGCTCGCGATCTTGTCGCGATCTCGACTGCTGTCCGTCGGTTCAAGTGACTTTTGCGGTGGAGATCACTCGAGTATTTCATGTGTCGACAGCGAGTGCGAATGGCGGTGGTCGCAGGCCTGCTACTTACTGCGGGACATGTGTCAGCACTGCAACTAGAAGATGATCAGACTGGAGGTGCAGACAATGTTGCGTTCCAGATCGCGGAGGCCTTTGAAAGTATCCCTGACAAGAATGTGACGGAGATTTTGGATGAGGTTGCGGTGCCTGCATCACTAGAAAGCGATAATACTATGGTTCTACCAGGGGAGTCGCCACGTGATTTGAGACCAATCGAAGGCTCAACGAAGGAACACCACACAAGAAATCTCCCTGTCACTCTGCCGTATGGTGGTGCATTGGTTGCAGTGGAAGCTACGGCTCTTCTTGTCGGTGGAGCTACGATCGTGGTGCTACTTATTGCCAAGATTAAATCACGCTCCGCGGTGATTCAGTATGACTACGACGAAGGTGGGCACTTTTCGTGGCATGCTGATTCGCACATTTGACGTTTATCCTGCTTGTGTCTTCCATTATGCAGACTACATCGACCCAATGCTGCAGTCGCTCTTATACAATGACATGGACTACGCTGCGATCTGAGCAAGTACTACGGGGCTTTTTGCTTGTTGCATGACCCAAACCCAATCCAGTTTCGCATTTCAGTTTGGTATCGAGTTATTGATCCTGAAAGCTTCTTGACAGTTCTGATACACTGCTACCGCTAGTTCATCAACCGCAACACCTCGGATCTCAGCTGCGCTGATCAATGCAAGTTTTACCAGTGCAGGTTCGTTTATACCTGCAGTCACCTCATGCAGCAGCAATGGCTCATCAGCAGCCTCAATGTTATCGTTAAGCACCTTCTTAACATCCTCAACAGAGGGAGCTTGATCAGGTGCATCGGTCTCCAGCAACAACGCTTCCAACGGAAGTTCCTTGCAACACGTCACTGCTTTCTTCATTCTGGGGTCTGTCAATTGCTTGGCATTCAGCGAGAAGAAAACTTTAGTTCCGCGTAGCGCCAGGAACGACCGCACCATATCCGGCGGCCCACTATACGAATGCAGCATAAGGACCGGAGGCAATCGTTCGCTGGATCGTCCGACATCTAGCAATATCTCCAGTAACTTGCCATAGTAGCCCACACAATGCAACACGCAGGCTCTCTCCATCTCAGCCGCCAGCTTTAACTGTGCACGAAATGCTGCCACCTGCACATCAACCGGCACCAACTTCCCTCGAGCACTCTTACACAACCCAATCTCCCCCACCTACAATGATATCAGTTAGTCTTGATGGTCAAGGCAACTTCAAGTTGAAGTTTATATCAGGTTTGCTAGTCGTACACTTGCAGTCGGGTAGCGTGCCAACGTGTCACGAAGCGACTTGAGACTGTCTGGAGTCATCGCCGACAGCTCGTGAGCCCACCAAGGATGCACACCAAAGACTGGTACAATCTTCAATGAATTTTCTTGCTGCATGAGCTGCTCCAAGATGCGCCAATCTTGTTCATGTGTGGCGCAAGATACGACATGACTCACATGCGCATTGTGAGCTCTCCAGAGCACGCCTTCAAACGTGCGACGGCTCGATAAAGATCCATTGGACCACAGACGCTCGTCATGCAAGTGACAATGCGCATCGATCAGTGGCAACGTCATGAAGCGGCGGCCAAGTCGAGTCACCAATGTGTGGTGCTCCTTGCGAACCTTCATAAGCGCATAAAATATATTCCCGCCACTATCAAACAGACTAAAAATCCTAACCCCCAGCTTCAAGCACATCAACGAAATAATGAGCGGGAAAACGAAGCAATCAGGAGGAAGGCACCGCGCCGTGTGGAGTCTGGACGAGGAGAAAGTGCTTCTGGAGCTTTTCGAGAAGGCGCGACAGAATGCTGATGCACGTACAGGTCGAGGTGTCAAGGCAAAGACATGGGAGGACATCGCTGTGGAGGTCAATAAACGCTGCAAGAGCTCATTCCTTATCGGTAAGTCTTCAGTTTTTTAGTAAATTTTACTTTAAACCGTGATTATCAAGGATAAAACCTAAGAATTAGTCTAATTAATAACAGATCAGGTCAAGTCCAAGTATGCGCGCCTTATTATGGAGTACGAGCTGTTCAAAGAAGT
This sequence comes from Phytophthora litchii, assembly GCA_002812785.1. Lineage (NCBI taxonomy): Eukaryota > Oomycota > Peronosporomycetes > Peronosporales > Peronosporaceae > Phytophthora > Phytophthora litchii. The sequence goes on along the minus strand of PCFV01000018.1, from coordinate 114,687 downwards.
AGGTGGAGAAGCTGGTCCGTTGAGTAATGAAGACTGGAAGGAGCTCATCACTGCTCGACCCGAGCACGCGTCCAGGTTCCGCCAATTCAAGGAAAATGGGTGTCCTCACGTTGAAATCTGTCGTCGCATTATTGCGGACAAGGAGAAGCTCACAGACAACACACCAGCTGTTCGGAAGCTCAAGGAAGAACGCAAACCTCGGGCCAAGCGCACAACACGGTCGGATAATGTGCTGCCAGAGCCTAAGAAGGCCTGCATTGAGGCGGGAAATAACGGCACGGAGTGGTCCCTTATGGAGGCGAAGCTGCTGTTATTCCTGTGCTGGAGAGCGAAGAACGACCGAGAGGTGTTTGGTGATGAAGGTTTGAAGCCACAAGGGTGGAAGGACGTCACTACGGAGCTCAATAAGCACTGCACGGCCAACTTAAACGAGAGTAAGTGTTAATTGTGAATGTTTGAAAATTTTCGTTTACTAATGATGGTGGACAGAGGAAATCAAGGAGAAGTACGTGGAGTTAATGCAGCGATACAATCGATACAAGCTGGCGACAGGGTTCTCAGGCGACCTTGGGGCGATCCCTAAGGACGAGATGGATTGGGAGCGGCTTATTCGTGAACGCCCAGGACATTTAATGGAGCTTGAAAAGCTGAAAGATTCGAGTGGTTTTCCGTATGTCGAAGTGTGCAGCCTGATCAAAGGTACGTTACAATCTTCGTTTGTTCCGATTTGGTTAATCAACTGTACTAACTTAACTATCTCTTCGCTTTGTAACAGGCGACACCGAGCCCAATGGAATGGGCCCAGCCAGCATCACTGATTACTTGATGACAGGGGCATTGCAAAATCCAGCACCTGCTCCCACTCTCACTCCTAGCCGGGTTCAGGCCTCAGCCCATGCCATCGCGAGTGCTCAAGCATCTCTGTCGGCTAATGCTCTGTCCTATCTGCTACCTGCAACGGCAAACCTAGTGACATCAATGGTGCCGCCTGCGACGAATGGACACCAGGTACCAGCGACTGCAGGCGAAGCTGAGACTGCAGGGGCTCCGGCCGTCTTCAGCCAACAGCTGCACGACAACCTCAACATGTTCCTCAAGACTGCTACCGCTTATCTCGTGATGCTCATCAACGATCACAACCAGGAATGAGCAGCCGCGCTTGGTCATTGAGGCCGTATGTGTTAGGAAATACTTTGCATTTACTTGACGGTAATGAAGTTGAATTGATTTGAACTAGTTGAAGTGGTGCTAACCTATCAAATAGAATACATAAAGGAGACCGTTACCTGCCCAACCGCTTAGAAATATCCTGAATCAACTCTATGAGTGGGGAGAGCATGAAGCAAACGTGGGGCCAGCGCCGTGCTGTATGGGACCTGGACAGGGAGCGAATACTGCTAGATGTATTCGACAAGACACGTGAAATTCCGGCGCTTCGGACGGATCGTGGCCTTAAAGCTCGTGGCTGGGACCGCGTTGCAGAGCAAGTTAATGATCGCTGCAAAAGCGCCTTCAACGTTGGTGCGTTCATCGTAGATAACAATAAACTACAGCTTACATAACTGCACTATTGCAGACCAATTAAAGTCCAAGTCTGCTCGTCTTATGATGGACTATGAGCTGTTCAAGGACGTGGGTGGGGAACGCTCTATACGTGACGAGGAATGGGATAAATACATCCTCGAAATGCCCGAGAATGCCAAAAGACTACAAGCATTCAAGGAAACTGGGTTCCCTCATACTGATGTTTGTCGCCGTATTGCTAGTGGCAAGGACGAATTGATGGACAAGACAGGATCGCCTCATGTTCGCGTCACAAAGCGGTCCATTCAGACGCTTAGTGACGTGCCAGATGCAAAGAGAGCGTGCATTAATGTGGAACCAGAGTTTAGCTGGGGCCCTCGCGAAGAGAAACTGTTGCTGTTCCTAAGCTGGCGAGCAAAAATTGACCGGGAGACGTCTGGTGAGGAAGGTACCAAGCATCAAGTGTGGATTCAATGTGCCAAGGAGCTCAATAACATTTGCAAGACCAATTTCGACGAGAGTAAGTGCTCGATGCGTGGAAGAGTTTGTATTTGCTTTGTTTGCTCAAGACTGTGATGTGACGTGGTGTTACAGAACAATTCAAGGAGAAATATGTGGAGCTGATGCAATCGTACGCCAAATTCAAAAGTGCGACAGGTTTTTCCGGTGACCTTGAGACGGTTCCAACAACTGACAAGGAATGGGACCAACTGATTCAAGACCGTCCACGGTTTTTGCGAGAGCTACAGCACCTAAAGAAAAATGGTGGCTTTCAACACGTCGAGGTGTGCAGTCTGATCGCAGGTACGATTAACTACAGCGTTCAGAACTCACTAGTACGGCAGTATTGACACATGATGTGGTCGAATTGTGAATGTTAACTAGGAGACCAGCCTACTGATGAAGTCGAGCCTACAAGCGTAAACGAGTTTCTGGTGACGGGAGCTTTACGACGAACGGAAGTCAAGAATGACTTAAACACGCAGTCGGTCAACGCCGTAGCTAGCGCCCAGGCTTCGCTGTCGGCTAACACCCTCTCACAACAGCTACCGGAACCACCAAACACGACGACACAGCCATCTGGTACGACTGGATCGGAGACTGCAGCAACTGCACAAGGGACCGCCTTCACTGCCACGACGCCTACTATCATGACACAAGTGCTGCACGATAATCTCAACATATTCCTGAAGACGGCCACGGCGTATCTCGTGATGCTTATTAACGACCGCAACCAGGATAACAACAAGTAGGACCGCTGTCCTCTTGTCGAAGTACAACTTCAGCCTGTGTGTTTTTCAGTGATTTAGCACGTAGTTTTGCAGACGTGGGGATAATTTTGCGAATATGAGGCTTCCGCCTGGATGTAGTAAACTGCTTGAGACTCATGTTGTTCTCATTTCCATCACTTCCATGCCAAAGACCCTTTGACCATCGTGATACGGCCGAAGCTACTAAATAATAAAGAATGGGTGGAGATGGACTAAAGAAACCAAGCCACTGTCTCCATTTCTACCTTTCACTCCTCTCTAAAGTCCGCTCTCTCTATCCACACTTCTCTCTCTCTACACATCATTGAATGTTCACAGTACTTCCTCCACAAAAGTCCGTTACACACAAAACATTTGACCAGCAACTCCGACTGCTGCGCCGCATGGCGTCTCCAGGACATCGAGACGCGACCGCGTCGCCGCGCACGAGCTTCGTGTTACTAGAGAGCGAAGAGCAGCTCTCCCCAGGTCTGTTACGCAGCACCCACAGCGACGGCGGGCCTCTGCGCTCTCGCCCTGGGCCATATCGTACCCCACAGTCTCGACGTCGTCTGTACCCGCCTACACCGACAACTAGCGATGCCGAAGGCCCCCACAGTGAAGTCGATAGCAACCGCCGACGTCTGGAGTCCATCAGTGACCTGTTCCCCATGCCAGGGGCCAGTGTCTTCACTAATCCAGCCAATATTATGCCCACAAGAGAAGCCTCCATTCTCATTGATACCGACGTGCAACAAGCAGCAGCACAAGATGCAGGACACAGACTAGGACTCCAACAAGCTGGGTCTTCGATATTACACTCTGTGATGGAGCAAAAGGGAGAAGGACGTAGTAGCAGACCCACGAGTACGACCAATGTGTCGGGACGAAATGCATCCTTTGATGGAGATATGATGGGGCATAATACGCCCAGTGAGAATACCAAGTCTCATGATAGTTTTTTGGACGGGATTCCACCCATGGAACCGGTGGAACGTGGAGCGAGATGGGCTCTGAGAGTGAGAAAATGTTTCACGTGTCAATGCCGATTTCTACGGCATTGGAAATGGAGACAACAAGTGGTGTCGCTATGGAGACGTATGATGCCGAATTGGAACCATTTCGTGTTGAAAGTGACGCTGCTTATGACAGTGGTGGGAGTGCTGCTGGCAGTAAGTATTGCTAAAGTGCTCTCGGATGCAGCGCCGGATCAAGTCCATATGGTGGCAAGATGTTCTCTACCAGGAAGTATGGAGAGCTACTCGGCATCGACAGCATACTTGGCTGGAGTGTTGATTCCGGCGATGAATAACTTCGTGTTTTTTATCGTGTCTCTTTGGATGGGCTTGTTGTGCAGTCGCAGTCGAAAACGTGTACTACGGAGCGCACCTTGCAGTATTAGCTCCAACCTCAGTAAGCATGGTTTTCTCGCTCTTTGCAGGTTTGTTGTCTAATCAGTTTTCTGTTCTTCTGTGTTGTTTGTAAAAACAGAGTCGGCTTTCATGCTTCCATGCTACGAAGCGATCTGGTATACTATCGCTGCACTATCGGCTGCTGGGCTGGTGCTGTACTTCGCCAGTTTTCAGGCTTACAAGAGTGATAGCGGCAAGACTTACAGACCTCTGACTTTGGAAGATGATCCCAAATACCCATGTAGTGTGGTCACCATGCCATCAGTGTGGGTGCTGCAGCTGCTGCCAATGCTCATGATCCAGCGCAGTGTCTCTCAAGAAGCGGTGCTCCGTGCAATCATGTATTCTGGGGCAGTTTGTATTGTCCTTGTGATTTGCAACATGACGCTGTATAAGGTTGGCCACGATATTGCAGACGCCATCGCGATGACCATTCACGTACTATTGCTCCTGTTCTACTTCTGGGCCAAGTATGCATTCCACGCTCGGGCTACTTTCGACTTCTTCTTTGTTGCCGCCGTGGTGACGTCCTTCGCAAACATCACAAGTTCTATCATGGGTCTAGCCCACCTGGATGCAACTACCACGTTGCCAATTGTCCACTGCATTGTCACTGGATTAGATTCGCTCATCGTGGTAGCTATCCTGCTATCTCTACGTGCTGATACTCGATACTGGCTGGCCATTGACGACAACGGATCGGGTGTGACATCGTCGTCAAGTGCAATGCGCCGTTACGTGAATTTACTCTCGGAACGTGGTATGATCACGAATTTTTCCACCCGTACGTCGGTGTACGACGTACACCACATGATCGAGGAACACCGACACAATGTTGTGGACTTCTCGGCCCTGGCACTAGACTGCATCATTGCGCAAGGCGCCACATCCATCGTTATGCGTGGAACATTGGGTAGAAGCACCCCTGTGCCTATCGCACTTAAGATCTATACCGATGTGCAGGTGACGAATGAAGAAGTACAGCGATTTTCGCGGGAGACAGCATTAAATGTACAGTTGTCGCACCCGAACGTCGTTCGTTTCTACGGCCTTTGTGTGGTACCGCCATCAATCTCGCTTATATTTGAGTTTTGCGAGTATGGAGCATTGGATGTGACACTGCGCAAAAACCCTAAGATTTGGACACTAGCGGCTAAGCTCAAGGCGTGGCTCGATGCTTGCCGTGCAGTTGCCTATCTACACAGTTTCTCGCCCCCACTCCTGCACCGCGACATCAAGACGGATAACTTCCTGGTGGGACAAGACTTTCTCATCAAGCTCGCAGACTTCGGTGAAGCCAATTTGTTGAGACCACGGACGGATGGTACCATGACCATTGCTGGTACAGTTGACTACATGGCTCCAGAGATGATCAAGGGTGGCAAAACGGCGCGCTATGGCACGGCTGTAGACGTCTACAGCTTAATGATTACGCTCTGGCAGATCATGGTGCCCATGCAGAGTCCATGGGAGGCTAAGTCTCACCTCGAAGTCTATCGCGCTGTGGCACACGGTGAAAGGCCTCCACTACTTCCTACTATCCCAAAAGCTTGTGCTGAAATCCTTGAGGCTGGCTGGGCCGCCAATCCTAGTGATCGCGTTGCTGTCGAGGATATCATCCCTTCGGTTCACCGCCTTTGGTTGCTCGCAATGCACCAAAAACCGCTCAAGCACACAAAGCATTGTTCAAACACCACCCAGGCGATGTAGACTGGGTCGGCCTGTATCTATTTTGTAAATTTGTTGTCGAGTCCTTGGTTTTTCGATCAAATTGCTTGACTGCAGCGGTTCATCCGCTACGCCCATAAACAAATAAATCACAATTCTGTTAATGACCTTGGGGGATCTGTTGGAGTCACTCCTGTGTTATCAGCTGCATCTTCTTTCTCGCGATGACGGTGCTTTCGTGACGAACCGCTCTTCTTGTGATGCGAAGAGGATCGAGCTGTGTCGTCCTTGTCTTTATCTTTTTTCTTCTTCTTACTGCCCTTCGACTTGCTTGAGCCTTGAATAGCAGTACTGCCTGCAAGCGATTTCGAGGACACACCTTGCTTTCGAAGCACCTTGTCTCGCTGAGCTTGCCGTTGCTTGACTTGTAACCTTTTCTTACGCTCCTTTTCCTTCGCCTGCATTTGCTGCCAGTCGGTGTCGAAAGCTTGCGATGAAACTTTCCCTAACACAGGTTCATCATCCACCAACATATCATCAGGGTCGTCGAGACTGCCATCTGCTGACGGGGTCCGCGATGACGGTAACGAAGTTGTGGCATATTTGCCAAATTCTACGTTGTCATCTGCCGAAGATGCTGGGGATGGAGGCGTTGATCGTCTATTCTCTGACACATTCGGGATGTTGGAAACGCTAGTCGATACATTTGCAGAAGGTCGCTTCTTAGGAGGCTGAACTTCAAATGTGAAAGCATCGCTATCACCAGGTAGAGTTTCTTCATCGTCATTCTCACTATTGCCCTCTTGGCTGGACATTTTTAAGTCTATTAGCGTGGTAGTCGGCAAGAAATCCATATCTCCAGATTTGTCAAAAATATCAAATGCAGCGTCCTCTTCCTTGCCGAGCTTCATTTTTGCTGTAAGGCCCGATGGTTCTTCCATGATGTTAACGTCAGACAGCAGGGTCTCTACATGTTCAGCACTTGTTCCAGTGAAAATGACATCAGTTGAACCTGAAATTGGAACGACATTTTCAATTGGTGTAGGATGGCCCATCGAGACGGGTGTTGAAGAAGTTTCCGGCTTATCTTTTCGTTTGCCATCGTTCATGATTATAATTGATTCCACATCCTTGTTTTCATCCACCGACTGCGTAAGAGACTCCACATCACGATCACCAGTAAGATTTATGCTTACCGTCTTCTCCTCTAGCGAGCTGATCGACATCCAATTTGACGCAGCATTCGCAAGAAACGTGTTTGTTTCGATTTCTTCAGGCTCTCTAGGAGTATCGTTTATCCCCGACTTAAGTTCCGAGTTAATGTCCGACAAAGTCGGGTCCAAAGTGAGATTTCCGGTCGTGTTCTCTGTGATCTTGCTTTCACCGACAGTTTTTGAAGAATCAGACGAATTTCTTCGAGCTTTGTGTCTTCGGGATTTGGTTTTCCGCATCTTCGTCCAGTTAATTGAAAAGTCTTCTTCATCTTCAGCTTTATTCAGACCGAACGGGTCCAAAGTGTGCGAGAAGCTATTCGTTGGTCTCACAGGCTCCACGCGTTCGGCAGTACTAGGTGGGATGCCACTGGCCTCGTTATCAGTTAGAGACGTAGAAGACGGCTGGGGTGACAGAACACTTTTACCCTTCATAGTCGGCGCAGAAACCGCCTCGGACGCGGAATTATTGCCTACTCTATCGTGGACATCATCTCCTCCATATAACTTGGTCACATCACGATCGTTGGACGTGTCAAACAAAGCATCAATCGGATCCTCCTCCTCGGGGTTCTTTTTCACAGGTTTCGCGACTGGGATAACATCCACCAAGGGCGAGGCAATCAGCTCATCTTCTGTCTTGCTAGAGCCCAACTTAATAGCAGAATCATCTACTACATCGTGTCTCTTCCGTCCTGATATATGCTTGCCACGTCGTCCTTTTAGTGACGTAAACTCTGGTTCACTATCGGAGTGTTCTTTGGGTACCACGAGACCATTAATTTTACGACTTGATCGACGCCTCGATTTCGGCCTTGTCTTGGTCCGCTTGGGTGTTAGTTCCATGTCGTCGTCGCTATCCATTTCTTTATTTTCCCCTGCCACATTGGTCTGGAAAAGAGCTTCATAGCTAGTGGCACCACTTAGAGTTTCATTTTCGTTCGGACTGTCCTCAAACAAATCGGCAAATGAGTCTCTCCGCTTCTTGATTTGCTTTTTTTTGCTGAAAGGTCTCCGTTTGTTCGACTGCGTTGACATTGGCCGTATTGACGAAGAGTATGGGTTAATCGGATTGCCATCACCTTCATCGCTACTGTCGTTGTCGAAAATGCTCTCTTTGCCAACACTTGGCTTAGTAGCACTATGAGTGACACTCGGTTTATTGCTGCCTCCGCTTCCTTTTCGATTGCGAATCAATTGCTTGAGCGCTGCCAGCTCACTTTCCAGCGAGCTAATCTTGTCCACAATAATTTCTGCGACTTCATCTTGATCTTCAACCACTTCTCTGTTTCCATCCTTCTTAAGACCAGAGGAGATTGTAATTGGAGACGGAGGGTTGTAGTCCCGTCCACTGCTTCTGCGGAAATCCTTACTCGATACAGCTTTAGGAGATATCAGCTCTGTCGACTCTGATCGACTTAGATGTCGTGTAACTAATGCACGTGGTGGAATTCGAGATGCCACATATCCACCTGTTGCAGGATCAAACACGTAATCATTAGGTGCTTCAAACTCAGCAAAGAAATCATCGACAGATTCCTTGTCTTGCGACTTTTTTGGAGTTGAACCACGCTTCAGATCGTCCATGATGTTGCCAAGCGAAGCAGGCTGTGTAACAGGTGTATTGTATTGAGATGACGATTCCCGGTCGTTTCCGTAGACTATATGGGGCTGAAGGCTCGTAGGTACAGCATAAGTTGCTGTTCCGACCCCAGGAACTGATCGCACATTGCTCCAGGTGAAACCAGACCCCTCCGATTGAGTTGCAGCTTTTCGATCGTCCAGTATTGAGATGGCTGCAGATTGTTTCCATTCTTCAATAGAACTGTTAGCTTGGGTGGGGGGCAGTACTGATGACGGAACATCTCCAAGCGTAAATCCATCAGATTCGTCAAGAGATCTTCGCTGATCAAAACGAGAAACCCCTACAGCGGCAGTTCCATAGAGTGCTCGATTTGCATTAGTGCTCTCACCAACACTAGCAGCCCATCCATTTGCACCCATGGTAGTATACCGGTCTGCAATATCTGAGGTTACATTGTTTTTCGGAGACTCAAAAAGATCATCAAACGTACCCCGACGCTTACGCTCCGACTTTTGTTGAACTTTCTCATATCTTTGGCTTCCATCACCAGTTCGTGGCGGTACAGACGCTTCAAAACGAGTATTTACATCTTTCGAGTCCATGAACCCCGTTGTGGTGTATCGAAAACTCTCCTCTGAGGTTCGATTTTCTCGAGTGACTCCATAGTAGTCTAGCACAGTGTGGCGTTCCAACACAGTCGGAGCTGGCTCAGCCGTGCTGGTAAGATGACTGCTGTTAGGTGTCACTGAAGGTTGACTATCAACGTCAATTTTTGCTGGTGCAGTCACGACAGGCGTAGGTGGGGCCTTGACGGATTTTGATGGTGTAGACGCCTTCTTCTCTGTTACCTTTGACCCCATACCAAAGAACCGCTTCAGAGCACCCGTAAATCCACCCTTTCCGTTTCCAGTAGCGTCTCGGCCAACACTACCATCTCGATGGCTTTCAACTGGGGAATTTGATGTATGCGAAGGAACGTCCACGATACTATAAGACTCTTGTCCACTAGAAAAGCGATGTGCTGGAACAGTCGGCGGTAGCGCAGAGCTATTGACCCATGCGATATCGCTTGCAAGCTGCTGCTGTTGTTCCTCTTCCTTTTTACGTTGCGCCTCTCGCTCGGCATTTGTTGCCTCAAAGAATCCTGGCGAGTCATCAACAACCAGCTTGTCAGCGTCATTATCATAGAATGTGTGCTGAGCAGTAGTCAGGGTTGGACGTGGCACTGTCGACGCGAACGTCTGGGGTTCGTCTTCCGATGAATATGACGGATTCAGTTCATCCAGAGTCATGCTTTCGTTGCCTCGGGCATGAGACTTGCTCGCCTTTGCTTTCTTGTCTCTCGTTTTCGCTGTCGACTCCTGGCGCTTTGGACCGCTAAACATGTCTTTCAAATTCTCTTTGAAGGTATTGCGTGGTTGAAAATCCTGCTCATGAGGTTGGCTGTCATGATCCAACTGTCTTGGGCTACGTTTAGCATTGTCATAGCTGTAAGTTTGTTGCTTTGGTCGAGGCATCGCAAGTGATCGGTCATCCTCGTGACCAAGCCCTGGGCCGCCCACGTCATTGTATTGAAATTGCTCAGAGAAATAACCATTTCCACTTAGCTGAGTCGGCTTTGCACTATGCTCAGTGTAGATAGTGGTGGAGTACTGCTGCTTGGGTTGAGGCATTTTTACAGAGTAATCATCGTCGTGTCCTAGACCGGGACCACCTACGTCATCATACCGGAATTGATCCGAGATATAACCCTTGCCTGTGATTCCAGCGGTCAACGTACTACCAGTCATTGGTGCAAGTACCGACTTTTGCTCACTCGAAGCTGTGACGGAATATGTATCCTTGACGCGGTCTCTCCACCCTGGCCCCTTTGATCCATCGTGATCACTGTAATCATCGCCACTATCACGAGTGCGCGTCTGTTGGTCTGGTACATCTGTAAACAAATCATCGTCTGCTCCATCAAATAATGCAGCTCCGTTCGGTTTTTCCTCGACATGAATTGCTTGTTTCGGCACAGTATCCACTGTCATAGGAGCCTGTGCTTCTTTGCCCTTCACCTTCTCCTGTTTCTTCCTCTCTTTACGTTCGTTCTTCTCCTTTTTCTTTTTCTCCTTTTCGTCACCTGGTGTAAGTGCACTCTTCAACGTCGAGCGTAAATTATTATGCTGAGAAGTAGACGGCGGTCGTCCGTCCTCACTAGAATCATCAAACAAATTCGTCGTATCCCGTTCCTGACCTCCAGCGAGAGTTTCTCGATCATAAGCCTCTTGCTCAGCCAGCAACTGATTATTACACGTCACACACACTCTGTGTTTGCGGTGTGAGAACTCAAAGTACAGAAATGACGAGCAGTCCGAGCACATGACACGGCCGCAATGGCGACAATGGTGTTTGCGTCTCACAATTGAGAAATCTGCTCTACAAAGTCCGCACTTGGTCACCTGAACGTCTGACTGCCACTGCACATCAAAAAGCTCTTGACTCCCTTTGCGGCGTGTCTTCCCGTGCTTTTTACGCCTTTTATCTTGTTTTCCCGAGGCTGCCAAGTCAGTTGTGGTACTGGTTGAAGAGTTTGCTCTGTCTCGAGCGTAAGACCTAGAGACGACACTGCTGGAGGCTGCAGGGCTGCGAGTAGATGGTCGACCCCCTGGTGTCACTGGTTCAGCAGCTGTAGCCTCGATATTGCGGCGTTTGGGCTTCACAGCAGAGGAGGAAGACGATGGACGGGGATTCCCGTATAAATCGTCGAATTCGCCGTCATCCTGAGGTTGCATCGATCGAAAAAACATGTACATGGAGAGAAAGGTTAGAGGAGTCCAAGCAGATGCAACTGGATCGCAGGGAGCGCCTACCTCGTCGAAGAACGGGTCGTTCATGGCGCTGGAGCTTGAAGAAGCTCCACAACACTGAAATGTTTTGCGTTCTTTTTTTCAGTGTATTTTTTAGACCATAAAATAGGTACTTACTAAGTGAAATGGGTATTTATCATTTTAAATGGGTACTTCGATATCGGTTTGCGCTAGAGGTGACTGAATTCTTAGACAAATGGATCGATGCAAGGCATAGCATTAGAAGCAGACACACAGTTGGTATCACTGTGAAGAAGTATCTAGAAAGCATGTTCTTGATCAAGCACAGCGAGATCTGGACAAATTGCACAGCGCTTATCGGCTCTATATTGCTGATGTCATGCGCTTTGTTAAAAGGTAGACACGTAACACCTAATTCACAAAGCAACTCAGCTTGAACGGTAATTATCACTGATGCAATACATCACCATCGATGCTACTCGTGTTCCTCAATGTAGATGCGAGTTGGCAGTGAGAATCCGTTAAAGGTGGAGCCCGTCGCAAAGCTGTATGCCCCCATGCGAGGGAATGTGATCCAATCGCCCACTTCTAGGACAGGAAGTATAGTTTCTCGAGAAATGACATCCTTACCATCCATTGTTGGGCCCCACACACTGCACGGGACTGACTTTGACTCATCAGCGTTAGCAGTCTTCAAGGCTACAGGAGTCGACATCACACACAGGTGAAGTGTGCTGAAGGAACCGTGTCTGCCGTCGTTGACGATGTACATGTAACGCGGTAGCTCCGGACTCGATTCGTGAGCAGTGAGCTCGGGATCCAGCTTCCGCCCAATCACGTTGACTGTAAGCGTGGCGCAAGCCGACACGAAGTATCGCCCCGGCTCGGAGATGATGTTCACGCCGCTGTCCTTAGGAAAGAGCTCGTCCAGAACTTCGTTGATAGCCTGTGCCGCATCTTCAAACTTCACAGGGCCAAGATCGTCACCAGCAAATCCACCGCCCAGATTCAGAAGCGTAAACTTATAACCAGCATCGAGGCCCATCGCGAATGCTTGCTTGGCCCGCACTATCGCATCTACAAATGCACTAGCTTCTAGAACGCCCACGCCGACGTGGAAACACACACCGACAACGTTGAGTTCCAGTCGTTTTGCGGTCTCTAACAATATTGGTACATCTACCATCGGAATGCCAAATTTCGGTCCAAATTGATGACGTGCTTTAGAGTCGTCAACTTGTAGACGCAATACCAGTTTTGCCTCGGGAAACTCACGCTTGATCTTGACGAGCTCATCACTTGAGTCAAACACCGTCAGTGGCACATTGTGTTTACGAGCAAAGCGCAAATGCGAGCGCTGCTTCATCGTATTGGCAAAAATAATACGTTCGGATGGTACTCCATGGTTCAGAGACAGTTCCACCTCTGATTGACTGGCGCAGTCGACGCCAGCACCGAGTTTAGCCAACAGTGACAAGACGCGCGTGTCGGGATGGCACTTGACTGTGTAGAAGGGCTGCACGCGCGGAAGTTGCGTCACCATACGCCGATATTGGTTCGCGACGTGTTGCAGGTTGATGGTGTAAAAAGCGTCCTCGGCCGCATCGCCCAGCGATTCAATGTGCGTCCGAGACGCGGCCAGCATGCGTTCGTCTATAGCTGCAGCAGGCATCTTGGTTTTCTTGTTCCACCGCAACTTGAGCAATGAGGACTTGTTGTAGCTATCACCTTGTTGGCGTCATCTCCAGCGTTAAAGGTCTTAGCATACGGTGGCACATGTGCATTGGTTGAAATCGAGGAAGGCAGTCGCGGTCATGCACACACTGACGGTCGAGGAGGAAGTGATCCTTTCGTCCATCCTCTCCTTTGCTGTCACCAACCGACAATAAAGTCACACATTTCGGCACAATGCAACAGCCATGAAATTGTGGCGGTAGTCAGTAATCATCACTGTGCCAAATGGCTACATGAACACGACATCCGACGTAAGCTGAACTTACCACTGCAACTTCAGCTTACGCCTTTCGTAATCTTTCGTGAGCAACACACAGGAAAGCAACGACGAGTTCAAATTCTTGTGTTAATCCCAGAAGTCAGGACAGCCATGCTGGACGCGTCACCGAATTCGAATCACTTTGAATCTCGTGCCCAGCTCGTTCCGTGCAGACAAACGGGGCTGTCCTCTGATCGGACTCCGAAGACATACACTACACGGATTAATAAACAGCATCTTCTCACCATCTCGGAAGCTGCTGCCGCAGTGAAAAAACCTGGTTGTACGATTGCCTGCGAATTCTGCTTCGAGACGATCGCCATAGCTGGTGTGTGGGTGTCAACACAGTCACAGCCCAGCCGTTGTCCGAACGCAACTGGTTACCAACCCGTTTGACGTTCATTGCGAAGCGGCGTGCATGAGGCACAATCTCACTTTCTCTTTTGCCTGATCGCACGCGCATCATCTTCCACCTAAAATGGCCTGTGACTGGCAGTCCACCCCAGGAAGAATACGAATACGACGCCGGGCTCGACCCACCAGCTCTAACTTCCCACTCAAGCCTTCAGCGTTGTTTGCTGCCCTCGTCGTGACTTTAAATGACTTTAATGCCAAAACATTCGTAGCTGCTGCTTCTGTTCGAGGACTTGAAGAATCGTTGGACGTTGGCAATGACATTGAGCGACAACTGGCTGGGGGAGATGAAGAAGGCAACCCATACTGTCACAACTCAGCGTCATTTCTAGGCGTGGGCAACACTCAGTGTCTACACGATAATATTCGGACAGCCGTGTTCCTGCTGGCTGTGATTGTGGCAGTGTCGATCGGTGTGGACAGACTTATACATCATATTCGCGCCGCCATCAAGTGTCCCCAACTTCGTAAGATCGTGAACCGCATCTTTGAGGAGGTGATGATCATGGGTTTCCTGTCCATGGTAATCTTTACACTAAACACGAGCGGCGCCATGAAGTCGCTCGCGCTAAACAACCTCACAGCCTCGGAACAACTCCATTTCTATGAGTTTTTCCACTATATCGTGTTCCTGACTATGATCTACTTCATCGTCATTGTGTTGCTGCTACTGTTCATTGGTACTGTCGCGCCCAAAATCGTTTGGGAGATTCAAAACCAACCAGACCAGCAACGAGAGAGTATCAGCGACATCCACGATGACACATACGACGCTCAATACCCCAACTTTGCTGGAAGTTTTAGTGATCGAGATGACTGCGGCGGTAGTCGTCGTATGCGCCATTCCTTCATCCGAGACACATCCCGTTTGGCTCGCGATCTCAACCCGCACAGCTCAGGCAGCAGCTTTATCGATGATGCAGACCGGACGCTCGACACGCCATCCGACGATTATTACATTGCCATGCGAGCTCGTCAACGTTCTGATGGTGATGGAGTCTATCGCACGATGGCAATGAGAACAAGAGCGCTGTCCGGCATGGACCTTGTACTGGGCTCACGTGCGTACAGCCTGCTGCTTCAGAGATACCAACGTGAAGGCTGGGGCTTCCACTTCAACGTCCGCAAGCAATGGAACCTCTGGAAGAGCTTTGAGATTCTCGCCTACAACATTTGTCAGAACAGAAGCGGGTACATCTACAAGAACCCATTTGAGATGGAACGACTATTTGGTGTCCGGCCATCACCTCAAACCCGCTCGTGGGCTGCGCAAAACGATGCTTGTGGTCAAGGAGGGGAAGGTATCGATCGAGACGATGACGAAAACCGGATGACCTATGCCAAGTACCATGTGCTATGCATGCGCAACTTGCTTTACCACATGACCAACATCCATCCAAGCGCATTCCTTATCCTCCTGGTCATCTGTTTGCTGCCGTCTATCTTCCCCAACCAAGATCACTGGATCTTCATTGGTGTCGGAGGTTTGTTGCTACTCGTGAACGTCGTCATCTTCTTCAAGGTACTGAAGATCCTGCGCGGCATCGTCGACGACCGTCTCCGCATCATCACCGAGAGAGACATCCAGGCGCGGCTTGAGAAAGTGCTTAATAATTCAGGTGCTTCCAACAGAGACCGTAGACGCCAGCGCCACAACCCCTCCACTTCTGAGCCTGCACCAGTGTCTGCCAAGGACTCGACCGAGGACGATTCTAAACCCTCCAGTGAAGATGAACAAGTTTGTCTCAAAAAAGCTCCCATGAAATTTAAGGCCGCAGCTCTCGCGGTTCGCGCTGTCATTCGTATGCAGATGTCAGCACTTTGCCATCGACAGCTACACCACCATGACGACCGGTTTTGGTTCAACAGCCCGAAATTGCTGCTGCGTCTCTTTCAGTTCGCCACAATTGGACAGGCATTCTATTTGGTGTGGCTTTCACTTGTTGAGATTAGCAGTATGACGGACTCGGACTCGTCAGCGTCAAATGGTGGTGGATCGGCATTGTTGGCTCTCATGGTGATTTTCCCGGTGCTGTCACTTTTCGTAATTACACCACTCACGATGCCAAGTCTCGTGCTGGTCATGAGTCTTACAGGTATCTTCGTCGATCTCAACGTTAGCAATGGCAACGAGGAAGGAAAGCACCACAACGTGACACAGGAGGAGGTGAAGACGCATATGAGAATCATGCGTCGTTCATTCCTAAGAAGCCACTACACGGAAGGGGGTGGCTATCAACCCCCTTCCACGACACCACGACTTCGTCCTGCTTCATCGGCAGATCTACCAAATACCGTTCCTGACAAGCGGGACTCCGTGGCTTCTCCGACAAACGTGTTCCTCCGCGCCTATGATTCACCAGCATCTTCTATCACAGCAAGGCGCAGTGTGCCTCACTGCTTTCCTGGAAACAGTAACTCAATCGGGCGCTACAACACACATGGTCGCAGTAATTCTCTTGGTCAAGCTATGGGCCACAGCAGATCTATTGGAAGCGTTGGCAGCACTTCTGGAGATGAAAGCGGATACTGCTCAAGACGAGCATTTAATCTCGCTGCTTTCCAATCTATGGGTGGTGCACTCCAAGTGAGTGCAGCTGCAGCTGCGGCTACCATGAACAACAACAACGACGAGAATCCAGCTGCACAATCTGCGTCTTCCTTCAGTAGCAGCACGGGCAGCACGTGCAGGAGTCCCCGGCCAACCAAAATGGAGATCAATGTGCCTGGCCCGACGATGAACTGGAGCCAAGCTAATGTGGAACCCGACATCCAAGTTGGCAACAGCGTTGACGCCAATAACAATGAACAGGAGAATGATCTTGATCAGATTTCCAGCCCATTGTCAGCGACCTTCAAGAGTTACTGCTCCAAATACGGTGGGTACCCAGACTTGTAGAAAACGACGTCTGGAAACGCTATTTCTTTCACGAACTATCTGTCTGTCGTCCTAAAACCAATCAAAACAACAATAAGAACAACAAGAGAAGAGAAGTTTCTAATACTAGCACCGCAGAACTCACATATGTGACGCTTCCAGGCTCAAAATGCTTAAGCGGCCAGTATGTATCATCAACAACTAGTGAGGAAAATGAATGTTTCTTTAACCCCTGATCATGTGCCATCCAGAAAGCAGACCGTACCATCCTTACATTGATCAGCGCATTCCTCATCGATGCCTTGAAAGGTATGCTTGCAACTGTGATCAATATATGACTTCAATTCCATTGTGATGGATCCGCTGGCATCGTTCTGGTAAATGCCATTAGCCTCACATCACTCCGTTACCACCAGCAGGGGCAGTCGCCCCCAAAGGCTTGTAAGCGTACTTCGGTCGAAGTGCACGTTTCTCCTCCTAAATATTAAACAAGGTGGTATATCGTTAGTTTAGTTACCACAATTTTTACAACGCAGGTTATTGACACGTACCATGGATGTGCTTTCGTCAGTATACACCAGTCCGAGATTATTTTTCACCGTTTTCTCTGCTGCACCATCGAACACGTTCGTATTGCTGACTGTAGCACCCTGGGAAGGTGCTATAGCTCCTAACCCAGGCGGCGGTACACCCACCTGCGCCGATTGAGTCGGGTATCCAAGTGCCGGAGGCACCACATTTCCGGGTGGGCCACTTGCCCACTGTCCGTACGGTGGATAGCCTTGCGGTGCCATCCGAGGAGGTGGCATGACACCTCCAGGGAATCCTCTCGGCGGAGGCGGTGGAATTGCACCACCAATCCCCGGAGGTGGAGGACGCATTGCCCCTGGCGGTCCCGGAAACTGCATTGACGGGGGTGGACGACCACCAATAAACGGTGGCGGCACGCCTCGACCAGGATAACCGCCCATTATAGGCGGACCTGGTGCGTCTAGCCTTGGCTTCTTGGTAACAACTCCATTAGCGTCTGTATCACAATAAACAATTGCTCATAAGTCATTGTATCAAACATTAAAATGGATGAGAGCCTCACCTGGCACGCCTTCCATGCCGTACACTTCGACTTCGACACTTTCTTTTCCCGGCTTGGCATTCGGAATGCTCTTGAGCGTCTCCTTGTGCACTTGTTGGATGTGGATGATCATGCCACTGATAGTGCTGAGCTTCTTGTGACACGTAGGACACTTGAAATGGCGCGCTTTCTGGTGCAAGATCAACACCTTCTCGTCGTCAAAGTTGCGGTCGCAATAGTAGCAGAAGATACGTCGCTGCGGAGCCTCACCCACACCGTCGTCACGCCGCTTCTTCTTGCCCATACTTCCCGACCTTCTGCACGATCCGTTATTGCCAAATGTAGTGTGGTATACATCACCACCTTTGATTGGGTAAAAATGAAATAAATTAGTAGTGAAGAGCACTTCCAGCAATTCAATAGATACGTCTCTGTGGATATGGTGAGCGTGTTGTTTGTGTGCCTAGGGAATATTTGCCGTAGTCCAGCCGGCGAGGCAGTGCTCAAGGGCATTGTGAGCAAGAATGCGACAGAGGCGACCTCGTTCTACATCGACTCGTGTGGTACTGGCGGTGGCAACCCCAATTGGTATGGTGCTGGGGGCTGGTCGTACCATGAAGGCGACGCGGCAGATTCGCGCATGACCAAGGAGGCCAAGAAACGCGGCTACATCATGACGTCGCGCTCGCGGCCGTTGAACCAGAAAGATATCGACGAGTTCGACTACATCATCTGCATGGAGGACAAGAACAAGGCGGCGGTGCTGGAGGCCGCGGAGGCTTGGGGCGGCGCGTCCTGCCGTGACCTTGCCAAGCAGAAAATCTTCATGATGACCGACTACTGCAAGAACTTTAAAGACGCCACGCGCGTGCCGGACCCGTGGTACGAAGGAGGTTTTGACCATGTTCTGGACCTTCTGGAAGATGCTTGTGACGGACTTTACGACCACATCGTGGCCAGCAAAAAGTAAACAGAAGAGAAACTGCAGAAATGCAATTTAAGGTCTCTGATTAAGGTAAAGTGTTGATGCAGTGGAGAAAATTTGTTAAGCAGATTGGAGCTGGAGGTTTCCGTCATCATCGAAGGTGTTGAAATGCGGTGCTGCTGCAGTGGGTTGGTAATCTTGGATCATGTTGGCGGTGTCAGTCGTGATCCCGACGAAGTTCTCCAGCAGGATGTCGTCATCTTTGTCTATACGTTGCAGATACAGGGCAGGTTCATCGTCTGGAGAGACCAACGCCGCTTCTGGCTGCCATGTCGATGATGGACTACGCTCTTCAGTATCCATCCAATTTGGGTCGCGGAGTTTCCGACCTTCGTCTTTTGCTGCTTTCACTTCTCTGGCGCGTGCTACTGCTATAACGTCACTCGGCCGGGTAAGATCACCGAGCTGCCGAGCGAGGTAGCGCATACTGCCCGCTACATGCTATTTCGTAAATAATTTGTTAGTTCAAGTACAGTCTGTTCAAACGGGATAGAGACCTACTTCAGTTTCTGCAGGAGAGGTCTTCTCTGCTTGCATCAACTTCCGTGCATTCGCCTTTGCAAAATAAGACGTAAGTTTTAGCAACCAAGCAGATAGAAAGACATTACAGCGCCTACATGAAGAAAGCGGGAGTGTTCACGCTCCAAACGTGTAGCTGCACGGAAAAATCTTCCTACGTGGGCAATGGTCACCCACGCAGGCTTGCCGTAAAGTAATTCATTGTCTGGCCGTCGTCGCTTTCCTTTCAGTTTTGATAAGAAAAGCTGCGTAGCTGGTAGTGGCGTGATCGTTGTTGTATCGTCGCCAAGTAGTTCCCTTGAACAGCATTGAGATTGTTCAGACCTAGACGAGTCGCATATTTCCATGCCTTCATCCTGTGAAACGCTAGAACCAGGCTCAGCGATGTCTTTCGATCGATCGACATGCAGGCTGATGCGTCCCTGTCGGGATTTCCGATCAGCTTTGTGCTGATAAGCCCCATTTGTTTTTGTCTGAATATGTCGTTTGAATCGCTTAGTTGAATAATCTTCTTGTCCATTTAGGCTCGATCGCGCACTCTTTCGCGAGATAGGAGACAACAACGATGCTGGTGGAGAGGTCTCCAATCTACTGTGCAAGCGTGATCGCGTAGTTGGGGTTGTTGTCGATCCTGAGTGATCTCCGTTAGTATTATCGGCAGTGTGTGGTTCCGCAGGGAAATAGCCAAATCCCTGAGAGTCCTCTCGCGGAGATGACGATTCTGTAGACGATGACGAAAGTAAAACATCCTCTTCCTGCAGCAATTGCCTCTTTGCATCCATAGCTAGCGTCTCCAACTCACTGGGAGCAACGTCCGGAAAGTGATCAAACATTGACTGCAATGTCGGTGGCTCAAAAAGTTGAGAAACTTGAGCATGAGTCGGGAACGGGGTTTTACCCGGTAGAAGCAACGTCTGCCAAACATGACTAACTTCATCAAGCTCGGTATCTGGTTGAAGCAGTGCCGATGCAGCTGGTAAAAATGCGGACGAAACTGGGCACAAAGCGCTTTGCATCTCCCTGTAGTCACGAATCTCAGCCACCACACTCCCATTGTGGTGTGCACATGCGATCTACGTCGTACACCAAAGAAGCAAACATGTTATTGCCTCGACAAACATGTACGGGCTGGAGATAAATGGGAACTAAATGACGTTTGCAAACCATATCTGGGAGTCCTTCAGGGACGCGTCCGTTATCGATACAAGCGAGAAAATAACTGAAGCATCGTCGATCAAACATTATCCACGATCAAAATGGATACATCTTAGCTCTTTGACTAGCAAACTGTACGCACCTGGACTCAGCATCGTAAGGCTGCGCAAAGCCGTCGACACCTTCGTTTTCCTTGTTAATATGACGACAGACAAAGCCGTCGTGGAAGAGCGCCACCACCAGTCCAATTGGCTGCTCGGTGAATGTCACCTTCCCAACCTTGAGGTATTTTTGATCCCCATTGATGCTCCATGTATGAGCACTTCGTTGTGAGCTATCTCTGCTTCCTCTGTCAGGGCTTGCTTCACCGCTGTCTGTATTATCGATGCCCCGCTGCAGTTCTAGTCTCGGTCTGTCCTCTGTGGTTGCGTCTGCTGTTATCCGGGTCATCGCCTGGAATCGAATTGGTAGAACTGCAACTTGCTTGTCAAACTTGGCAGAACTTCGTAGTGGTGACCGTTTGAGAGAGTCACATCGACTGTCGTTGATGTTGGAAGTAGGTGAGCGTTCCAATACTCGAATACCGCTGCGATTATGATTCCCAGACATCTTGTCTTGCTTTGATTTGCGAGGTAACGCGGATCCGATGCTCACTTGACTTTCTGTAATATCCAAGCCCAAGTTAGTATCCACGCCCTTCCATGGTGCACCTTCAACACGCAGTACCGTGGAATATGGAATATTGGCAACACAAATGGTTTGGTGAAAATGTCATGAATTGAGTCTAGTTACGCGTCGGCTTTCTTTGATTTCTTCTTTGACGGAACGGCCAAATAGTCGTTCACGGAAGCAGTAGCCTTCGATTCTGTAGTTTTCTTTGCGCTCTAGGATGCGAAAATAACATTATTAGTAAAGAGATCATCGTGGATGCATACCATAATTGACGCTCACCTTTTGACTGAGGAACTTCTGCTTAAGAGCCTCGACGGAAGTGGCGCGCTTGTTCTCCTCCTGGACCTCAGCCTTTTGCTTTTTACGCTTCTTGCTGGTCTCCTTCTCACTAGGTGCAACGTATTCGGCCATCTTGTCGGCCTTGCGCTTCTGCAGCACCTGCACTTTCTCCTCGTGTTTCTTGGCCTTCTTCATGGCCTTGCGCTCGTGCTCCTTCATGAAGTACTCACCGCTCTCGATCTCCTTGTCCACCTTGCTGGCGGTGGGTGCCGGCGGGAACGGCGTGTACTCCTTCCTCTCACGCACCTTCTTGGGCTTCTTGGTCTGCACATTCTGCTTCTTAAACGTGGGCAAGAAGCGCTCCCAGTTCTCATCTTTGAGCTTGGGGTCCTTGGCCAACTCACGCTTGATCATGAGACGCTTCACGTTGTAGATCGGGTGCACATTGGCGAAGCAGTCCTCCACGATCTTACGCACGTTACGTAGACCGTGGTAGCTGCCCATAGCTGACACTGTATTACCCTGCACAAGGACGTAGCAATTGGTGAGCAGCTCAATGGCCTTGAGCGTAGCTCCATCCGGCCCCACAAGACGTTGACGGCGCTTCACGAAGCGCTCCTTGTTGCGCACCAGACCGCCAATCTTGATGATGTCGCATTGTACGTCGTCCTCCAAGATCTTCACCGCCTGATTCACCGGAATGCTACGAGCTAGAAGCTTAATGAGGTCGCGGGCCTTTAGCACAATGTATGGGTCCGTTGTCTTGCGTGTGGTGCGCACTGTCATGCTGCCTTCAACCATGTTGAGTTCGCACGTGATCTTGTGCACGTCTAGAGCCTTGGTGACGATGGGCCACACCTCGCGCAGATACTTTTCACGGTACTTGGGAAACAGCGTAGCGAACGAGCTCTCTTCTAGCAGACCAGGCATCTTGATCAACTTTCCAGCGCTCTTCTCGTCCTCCACCTCGTCCTGCCATGGGTCAATCTTCCAGTGGTCGATGTCCTCTCTGTCCCACGGTTTGTCCTTGCGGTGATTCTTCTTCTCGTCGCGGGCCTCTGCCTCCATGTGGTTGCGCGGTGCGTCACCGTCAAATTGCTCCATCTTGCTAGAAATGACTGTGAGCTACTCCAGTGACCGCCAGCCAATCGAAAGCAGCTGGTTGGAAACGTTCGTTTCTAAATGTTTTCCTATCTTTTGAGAATATGTTTGTGATTTGACACTACAGACAGAAGAAATTCATCGTCTTGGTGGGCACGAGTTAGCTTACGATCAATTGCGATGAGTCCATGACAAATGATTGGTATTAGTTTAGCGTTAGACAGCTCGAGAACCTCTTGTGAATTTCTATAGATGGAATACTACTGCTGATACGCACGACTTGGTCGCACCAGTGTAGGAGACACAATAACTTCTTGTGGTGCTGGGCCAGTAAAGTAAACGTAGAAACTACTCGCTGGTGAATCCGAAAACTGAAAACTACGTCATGGCGACTACTTTCAACAGGTTACACAAGCTCCTTGGAAAGGCGACTGCAAGGATAAGTCGCTCCTACCCCTATTTACACTGCATGCATTATAGGTTTGTGGACGTTCTCAAACGTATTACTTTTGCAACTTGAACCAGTACACCACATCAAACTACTGTACCGGTAGACCAAACAAGAAGGAGAGTGGGGTTTTAGCGCCGCCATAATGCAAAGCGCAAATGATCAACCGTTGCTTCCACCAAAGTTCCCGAAAACAGAGGTTGAAGTCTCGGGGCAAAGAATCTGCTCGTCGTGTGGCGCACATCACGACGTTTCTTGTTGCATCGCCCCCTCAGTCCACAAGAGCTCAAGGTGATGGCAGACCCAGCGCCACTCCCAGTGTGTGATCTGCGCCCCGACGTCGACGAGCCTGAAGAGGAGGACGTGCGCAGGAACAGCCTCGTCAGCGGAGCGAGCAGCGCTTTGATCGTCAAGCCACCGCCGCTTCAACTGATCGTGGCTTCAGATACAAATATGCAACATCCAGCCAATGCCGAACTCGTATACCCGTGGGTATCCACAGATCCAGGCGCGGTCAGCATTATCACTGACTCTGCCATGATGACACCCACGACACTGTACGCTACAGCGGTGAGATCAGAAGCTGGTCCACGAACTTGCGACGGTGTCACGACGGCGCTTTTGGCTGGTACTCCGAAAACTTTAAAGAATAATGTACATGGTGGAGCAGAGTCGCCACTGGGATACGGCACCAATGTCTCAATGCAACGGCGGCATTCGATCTTGCGCATGAGTGCCAGCAGAACATCAAGTGGCCATGGATTGAGGAAAAGCGCATCCGTGGAGTTTGTACTAGATCACGCACACCAGCAGATGGCACAGAGCATTCATGCAAGCACGTCATCTATCGGACGAGAACCACGGTGCGTTGCTAGAAATTATTGAGGAGCAGAGGATGAAACATTTCTGATTATTGTGATTTTTTGTGCTAGACGCTTGACGTTTGAAGAGAAAGCGGAGCTGTATCGAGTTCGCCCTGATCTCGAAATCGGTCCAGTTCCGTATTATAACGAAAAAGTTGAAGAGCTCAACCGTAGGAATCAACGCCGCATCATCTTTGCCATATTCGGCGGTATGATCTCCATCGTCTTACTGCTCGTCTTTTTCTCCATGTGGGAACAGAACAAGTGAGGCGTCATAGAGTGTCCGAATCCTGTTGTATTGATCGATGGACAAGCGACAACTGGTCGCGTGGGATACCCTTATTAAATTGTTTGTACCGTGCGATATAGCATTTGCTGCAAAACTACGACCTGGTGACAGCGACGTTATGCGTGAGAAGAAGCTCCAAAGGTCGGGAATTATTACGCTAACCTGAGCACCACGCGCCAATACACTGCACCGAAGTAGTATACCTCTATCATATAGCATACATGTACGCAGTCATATTCACTGCAGTGACAAATACAGCGGGAAAGTTTCATCTTCTCATACAATAGGCGCTTCCTCAGCAACTTCAAATTGGATAGAATGGCTACAGCTATATTCCTAGTTTAGGCAGCATATTCTCCTAGTTTAACCATCCTAGATTAGGAAACACGCCGCTTCCAGTCGCTTCATGCAAATTGACCAGCTCCAGTTCCAAGTGCCTAGTTGCCTTCATCGCCATGCGTCTCATCACACACAACCTGCTCATGTGCAACAAGAAGGGCGTGGAGAATGGATACCCGTTGTCCATTGAGGCTGAGGACGTGGAAGTGGTGGCGTGCGACTTC
The DNA here is from genome assembly GCA_002812785.1 of Phytophthora litchii. NCBI lineage: Eukaryota > Oomycota > Peronosporomycetes > Peronosporales > Peronosporaceae > Phytophthora > Phytophthora litchii. The sequence continues at coordinate 89,993 of PCFV01000018.1, read as the reverse complement.
CAGGCCGCATTTGTGCGCAAGATGTTGACGAAATTGGACTGGAGCGCGTTCCTCACGGGTGCCAAGGCTCTCAAACTCGCAGACGGTCTTCCAGAGTCACTTCCCAGCGCTGAAGAGGGTGCTACGGACGAAGAGACTCTGCGTAAGATCCACCACGCTCTGCTGGAAGTGCACGTGAAGCAGGGAAAGCTCGTATGCCCTGAGTCCGGTCGCGTTTTCCCTATCATTGACGGCATCCCCAACATGCTTCTGAACGAGGACGAGGTCTAAGCGTAACAAGTTGAGCAGGAAGCTTCCTCATAGATAGATATACACAAACATGCTCTGTTTTGATCTCGTGAAGTGCCAAAACTAGGTTCATTAATTCCATGCAGCAACTTTGAACAACCTCTCCATTGAGACAGAGTTCACAGATGCAACCGTTCTTTAAATGACTAAATCTGCAGGTTTCCGGAAGTAATCTCCTTTGTTCTTGGAGTTATCGTAGCTGATGTCGAGCACAGACGCGATGGTTAGCTTGCTTGTTATGTTGGGAGAACGATCATAACGTACCGGTCATCATCATCGTCGTTGTTGTAATCCTCTTTGTCCGACGGTCCTAATTGTGCTACTGCCTTAATCCACTGAATACGCAGCTCAAAATTGCCTTCCTTCTGATCAGCGATAGCAAAGCCGACCTAAAGTCAACGCATCGTGTTAGTACTTGACAAGTCGTGGTGGTTTGTGTTAACAAGAGCAAACGTACGCTTTTGAGCTTGGAAGGATCGAGTTCTGTCTCATCATCAAGCTTCACGAAGCCCTTGGCCGTTAGCAAGAAGTCGCGGAATGGCAGCTACCGGTGTCGTAATTTCACATAGTCACTGTGTTAGTTGCACACAAATGGAGATAAGCCAGGCGACTACCCACCGTAATGTCAACCCATTCGTTAGGTGGTGTCCGAATGAAACCCATGTACAAATTGAAGGGGTTCCAGCTCTCCATTTGCACGTTCATGCGGTACTCGCGTCCGTCCGTCATAATTCGCATCGTAATTCCTTCGTAACCGTGCAAAAGTAGATCCTGTGGTACAGACGCCCGCACTGCGCAATAGCCACTTCGAACTACACCAACTTCCGTCGGCTGGCAATCCATGCTCAATCGTCCAGTAAACACCGCTACACATTATCGCATTCTTTTAGCAATTAATCACACAAGTCAGTCAAATCTCCCAGCTCACCAGATGGGACATTGTCCTGATTTTTGACTTGGTGAATAAGCCTCTTTGAGGTCTTCTCCTCATCCGTTGCTTCTTTCTCTTCTGCACCCTTATAGAAGCCCCATTTACACTCCGACAGCCCTGCAAATAAAACACACGCGATAAATCTTCTGCACCACCAGAATCCAAGCCTTTCTTACACCTAGACTCTAATCCACCAGTATCCATACCTCCAATAGATCTGTCACTAGATGCCGTCCAATTAGTCACCGATTCCTTGGCGTTAAACAGGAAAATGTCCTTCTCTGGCTGCAGCTTGAGTTGGAATCCGAGTGCTGTCCATAGCACAACAAAAAGACCGCAATAAGACACCAAACTCAGCTACTATACGCAACAAGAACCATAGAATCTGATGCACTCATCGTACACTGCTTAGAGCTCAGGATCGTGGCGTTCATAGACGTCAACGCCCTGCGCCACAAGCCCATGGTGACCTAAGTAAGCTCTTCCCAATTGTGTGCGGTCACCTTTAATTCGTACTTAATCGAGATCATCAACTTTCGTCCAATCAGACAAGACCTCATTTTCTAGTTGGAAGCGTAGACTATGAGTCTCCACCTGCCCAAGCATCACTGGGGCACTCGGGGCATGGACGCCTATGAGAAGCTGGAGTGCATCGGTGCAGGGACTTATGGGTATGTTAATGTCTTAATATTGTACCAAACAGCCCTACGGCCAACGAATTAGACGTTAATATTGTTTATTATGTGTCTGTAGCCAAGTGTACATGGCCAAGGACAAAGCGACGGGGAAAGTGGTGGCCATCAAGAAGATCCGCAGTCTTAATGAAGTGCAAGGCGTGAGTTTACACCTATCTAATGGAGTTTAACTGGATACGGAGACTGATTGATGACTGTGCAGCTGCCGGTGACGACTATTCGCGAGATTAAAGTGCTCAAGTGTCTGGACCATCCAAATATTGTAGAGATGAAGGAAGTAGTAGTGTCGTCTGAGAACGATGGTGATGACGGTGAGTGAAGTGATCGCTTGAGACTGAGCTTTAACTAACAAGCTGGTGGGGTTTAGCTGAGTTCACGGACAAGGATGAACCTCTGGATTATTGCCACGGATCAATCTACTTGGTGTTGGAGTATCTTGAGCACGACTTGACGGGCCTTATCGACCGACAACACCCGTACGAAGCTCAATGGATTAAATTGGGGCTGGTGGAGCTGATTTAATTTCTGTTACTTTGATGAAGTTTTGATGATACGGAGATCAAGTGCTTGATGAAGCAGTTGCTTGATGTCATGGAGTACATGCACTCCATTGATATTATCCATCGGTATGTGGTCATCTTCTTATTTAACGGAAGTAGAACTTTCTCGTTCCTAACAACGATCATTGGTGAACAGAGACATCAAGTGCTCCAATTTGTTGATGACTAGAGACCACTTGCTTAAGGTGGCAGATTTTGGCCTGGCGCGCTCTTTGCGTGGCGATCAGCTCTTCACAAACAAGGTGGTCACGCTGTGGTACCGACCGCCAGAGCTGCTTCTTGGCGCCACGAGCTACGATGCCAGCATCGATATGTGGAGCATCGGATGTGTCTTTGCTGAGCTATACATCGGCCATCCTATCTTTCAGGGCAAAACAGAGCTCGAGCAAATTACGAAGATTTTCGACATTTGCGGAACTCCGACTACGGAGTCGTGGCCTGACTACAAGTTCCTAACTCACAGCAGCACTTTCGTCCCTGACAAACCCAAGCCCAAGCGTCTGCGCGAATATTTAATGCGTGAGACCTCAGCACGAAAGAGGATATTGCCAAAGGGTGCCCTCGAGCTAATCGAAGCTCTGCTCGTACTGGACCCGGAGCAGCGGTTGACAGCCTCCGATTGCCTCAAAGCGCAGTACTTCAAGACTCGTCCCTATGCTCCGGATGACCCAAAGAAGCTTCCCCCTATCACAAACCTTCCTCCGTCACACGAATACCAGACGAAGAAGATTCGTCGTGAGCAGGCAAAGCAGTTGAACGGGGGAGGTGCCAACAATCACAGCAACAACAATACTGGAGCTGGTGGACGAGCCTCACGCCCGACGAGTCCACCCGGAGCTAGAAGTGGAAGTCGCTCGAGGCCTACCACGAAAGAAACCACAGAAGTGACTGTGAAGACTGAGATCAAAAGAGAGGAAGACTCGACATCATCTGCCAAAAAGCGGCGGCGTGTGGCATAAAGTCGCCCGAAAACTGGTGAACCTGTTACCGTAGACAAGCAAGTCAGTGTGATGCATCATCACCCAGCTCATCGAATTCATAGTGCTTTGAATATATACGATAAGATCAGAAGGAAGGTATGGTAAACGCAGATGTCATTGCGCTGTTATGGAAGAAAGCCGACGGGTAGCTGTCAATGCGTGAGGTAGCGGTTCCGGGATGATGGCGATGGGACAGTCTTCTGCAGCTGAGGCGTAGCGAGTCAAAACACAACAAGAGCTATCAGCAACGGAGAGAGAAGCAGACGTGAGCATTTTTTCGTGTTTTACCTGCAACAGTAACGATGGGTTCTTGGTCTTGACGATGCTGTTGACCTCCTGCAATTGAGGAATAACAACATGTTAGCTGTTTTCATTTTTCGTCGGACTTTTGAAAACGCAAGGAGACATACATGGAGGCGCGTCTGCAGCACTTGAAGACGTGACTTCATGGAGGTATAGCGGAAAGTAATGTGCTGACGGATCGTGTCCTCTGAAGCGCGCATAAAGTCTACGGAGAGCAGCTCGATGAACTTGTACTCCATATTTTGAATGAAGTCGAGTCGTGCTCGGCCATCAGCCTGCATGAGGTATACTGCAAGATGGTTGTGTGGCTCCTTGATGCAGTTATTAAGCATACGAATCAGTACGTTGGCGTAGTCTGCGAAGTCTACCATCAGCTTTTGCTGTTCTTGCATTGCATGAAAGCTGTCCAAGTCGCACGTGTGAGTGTACAAGAAGAACAGGTCGCTCTCTGTTGAAAGCTCCACGCGGACCACATGAATATCTGTATCACTTCCCTGCAATTGGGCAAGTGTCAGACATATTTTGAAAATGTTGAGTGTCAAAGCGTGACGATGTTGAATGTCCGTACCAGAATTAAGATTTTCACCTTGATAGCTTCGAGGGTTCCAATCTGCTGTGGAGTGTTATCAGCGTCCTGTTGGAGCACCGTGATGGAATTTTGTCAGTTGATTTGGACGGAGCTCGAAATGATTAACGCTTGAGTCACACTACCTGAATCCGAAGTTCAAACGGTGTTTCTCGGTCGTAGATTACCCGAAAACCACCAGCTAAAGTACCAACCATCACATTAGCTTTGGAACTGTGCCAACCATAGCAAACTATCGACGTACCTAGACTCGGGTCCAAGTCATCTGTGGAACTCACTGGAACGTGTGCATCACCGTCAGCACCATTCACATCCACATATCTCGACGACCTGATGGAGGAAGCCATGCTTTAACGGATGTAGCGAGAACTCGATTACTTCCCAGTGTCTAACAACTCCGACCGTTTTGGTTTTGCTGCTTTAACGCGACGAGACTCGAACCGCCGGTGTTGTGTGTGTCCTGCCGTCACGATTGCGAGATCGCTAAAAATACGGAGTTGATCGACCGAAATGGACTTGATGAGCTTGTTTCTCGAAGACGATTAGAAGTCTGCATTGAGGAACAAAAGGCGACAAATTCGGCATTGACGTGTCGTTGTGGTACAGCGGAGTAATGGCTCCAGGTCATAGTAGCAATGGTGAACTCACATTATCGAGTAGCGGCCCCAGTGAAGTTAAGCTCCACGATGTTGATGAAGGCGAGTACATTACGCTTGACAACTTTGATGAGACGGATGCAATGGCCGACCCAATTCTAACGAGCCCGCGCTCGATTGAGGTATGTGCTATTTCATATAGATCTCATCAAAAGTTGCGCTAACTTCGCTTTGATAGGCCTGTCGAATGCTTGGTGTGGAACCTGAGGAGCTTATTCAACGACCACTAGAGTACTTTATCCGCTCTTCAAAAAATGGGCGATCGGAGGATCGAGAATTTATTGCTAAACGTGGTGCACGATACGAGAGGAATCGTCAAATACAGCTTCGCAATGTGCGTGCACAACGCCATGAGCTAATTGAGGCTCAATTCAGAGGAGTTCATGGCAGTATGTCGCTGAGAACGCGTAGTTACTGTCGATCTCCGATAGGGGTATCCCGACTGGGTTTCGCTGTTTCTACCAGTTGCGCTACTCCGCAGCATGACTTCACTGTGATCGAACGAGAGAAGAGGGAGCTAGAGCGGATCCAGCAGCGTCAAGCTCTTGAATTGCAGCAGGTGCTAAACTTTGAACTCAAAATGGCAGAGCTTCATCAGGAACGTGAGAAGAAGGAGCGTGACCAAAAGCGGCGACAAGAACGTTTTGCAAGAGAACAAAGGCAAAAACAGCGAGAAGCTGATGAACTACGGCGTAAAAAGGAGCTGGAAAGGGCCGAACAACACCGTCTAGACCTCGAGCTTGCACGAAAACAAGCTCATGAACAGCAGCAGGAGATAATTAGACGCGAGAAGCGCGCAAAGAACGAAGAAATTCGAAGACAGCGTGACGCTCAGCTCAGTGAGAAAGAGCGTCTGCGCCACCAAGAAGAGGCACGGTTGCAAAATGAACTGTATCAACAAGCACAACGGCGAGAAGCGTCCCGAAAACTAAAGGAAATGCAAGAGCGCGAAGAGAGACTCATGCTGGAGAGAGAGCACCAAAGACAGGCTAAAGCACGGGAGCTAGCAGAGAAGCAAGAACGAAATTCTGCACGAATCGCAAATGTACTGCAAGAAAGGGATCTACAACGTAAAGCCCAACTCGAAGATGCTGCTCGAAAACAACAACAAAGTCAAGAACGTCGTCGAGTGTTTGAAGAGGAACGGAGAGCTAAGGAGGAAGAAGTACGACTTCAAGCACTGCGTAAAAAGGAAACGATCGAAAATGTTCAAAGCCAGCTAGCAATGATAGAGGAGGATCGACGTGAGAGGTTGAGAGAGCAGGACCGTCAGGCTCAGTTGCGGCTAATGCAGCGTGAACGCGAGAAACAGCAGCAACTAGAGGCTCAGCAGCGAGAGGAACGACGGCTAGAGCATGAACGACGCCGAGCTTATGAGCGCATGGAGGCTCAACTTCATCAAAAACAATCGGCCATCCTGCGCAAGACTGAAGAGAAAGCCAAGATAGCTCATATGATGCAGGAACAAAAGAATGCATCCGTTCGTACTCGACTACAAGAGGCGAAATTACGCGAGGAAGAGATTCAAACCGCACTCATGCGTAAGAACAAACAGGATGAGTATCGAGCAAAGTTGCTGCTTTCTCGAATTGAAAATGATAACCATCGCACCCAGCAACTCAAAGTGCAGCGTGCAAACCTTATTCGCCGTCGACAGCAGATAAAGCAGACTGCCAGTCGCCAAAAACACGAGATCCTGGAAAGCTTCTACAAGATGAAAGTCACGAACAAGCTCAAGCTTCCCAAGCATCTTGCATCTAGTATAATTGTTGAGCGCCCACGCTCAGCAGCAAGTATGCGCACACGGTCATTCACCATGGTTGAAGACACAGCTGGGGTAAATTCAAGAGTGATAGATAGAGGTGCAAGGACCAGTAGGAGACCTACTAGCGCAATGGCGCGCCGTCCGTATAGTGCTGGTGCGACTTCTAGCCGCCGGGCCTTCACAAGCCGTGAACACAGGAGCCCTGTTGACGACGGATCTCACAGCGCGGATGATATAAATCTCAGCATTGACCAAACAGACGATGAAAAACGTGTTGCGATCAATGAGCTTCGCAGGCGACAAAATGAGGAGTTACTACAGGTTTTGGAGGAAGAGCATCATGCCGAAGAGCAGCGTGAGCACCTTTTGCGTCAGTCAAGTGCTGATCGCCGAGAACGTGTGCATATGGAGCAACTTTTTGATAAAGAACGAGCTCTCACTAGTGAACGAATCATGCAACTCACTGACCGGCACGAACGCGCTTTGGCTGTCAAGATGGACGAGCTTCAGGTCACCTAAAATGACTTGATTGACGAAGTCGTGAAAAATGTTTTCTTAAGCTCCGAAACATTAGATATTGCTTTTGAGCTTCCATTTCGGTGATCTAATCGTGGTGCTTGTTAACCTGTGAAGATGCGTTTTCATACTTGTAGACACTGTAATATCTAAATGATATTACAGTGCTGGTAAAGTTCAACTTTCGGGTTCAAGATCCCGATTAGTGCAGTCAATTCACCACTACTTCACCACCATTTTCGTGTTTCCGTACGATACAAAATCAAGAGCGTGAATAGTTGTCAAGTGGTGGTCGAACTGTTCTCCTTGATTCATCGACCGATTCCTTAACAAGAGCGAAAGCAGAGTGTCTGAAGAACCTAAAAGAGAGCATGGGATACGTTGAAGATTCCGAAGAGAGATTCCCTCGATGGTTGATCTTTGTGATAGCAATCTTGGTAGTTGTACCCTGATCTCTTCTCGTGACTAAGATGTATGATTGTCCAGACAATAGGAAAGCTTACTGGTACCAGCGATGTTTGTAAAACAAAACTCTTCTCATAACTAGCATGTCCAGACGTTTCGTGGACCATTTTTCAAGAGTCACGGCTCCGGTTGGTAGACATATCCAGAAGTGACTCGTCAATTACAATAGGAATGCGAGCCGCAGTGAAGGATAGTGGGGCGGCAGATCTCCATACTCTGCAAGAAGAGCTGAAAAAGCTCGGTATCAATGTCGTTTCTGGTCGTCAGGATACCGTCATCTCTGTGAAAATCAAGGGGCTTGCAGGTCGCGCACTAGTTCGCGGACTTCGACTGGCAGACCAACTACTACAAGAGAAGATCAAACATGCAATTAAAGCATGTACCGATCCTAGTACAAAATTATTCACGGACCCGACTTTCGGACCTTGTAGTAGGGACCCAGACGGAGCTTCAGCCATATGCACTGCTGGTGGAGTAATCCCGTCGAAAGGTGGCTCGCAACATCAAGCAAAAGTTCTTGGTTTGTTTCAGCGTGGAAAAATTCGATGGGAACGACCAATTTACGCGTCCGATAATGGAGCTGAAAACAGGTACGCAGTTTCTAGGAACTCGATTTTGGCTATGACTACTAACCTGTTATGTGTATCAGTTCACAAGAGGACAATGAAGAGGATGACATCTACGCCATGTCGTCGACAGAGAATGTATTTTCTTCAAATGCAACACTGTTTGCTGATGGCGTCTCCTCTGGAGATGTTATCCAGGGAAACCTTGGCGATTGTTGGTTTTTGAGTAAGAGCAAACTTGCAGTAGTATATTGGCTTCTGAATAACAGTGTCGCTATATTGCAGGTGCATTAAGTGTGGTAGCCACGAGATCTGACTTACTGGAACAAGCATTTTGGCGAAAAGATCAGCACAAATCGATAGGACTGTTTGTTTGCAAATTCATGAAGGTTCGTATGTTTATATGTGTCTCCGTGCATGCACTGCTTAACTAAAGCTATTGTTTGTGTACCAGAACTTTGTTTGGAACTACGTCCTGATTGATGATCGCTTGCCAGTCTATGGTTTTACTGATAAAAAGCCAGGGAAACCTTACTTTGCTCGCTGCCATAACCCGAACGAACTATGGTATCACTAGACACAATTCCGTTTCTGCTGTTTGGGTAACTCGACCTTACTCTTTCTGTTTTGAATGGTAGGGTATCACTGCTAGAAAAGGCTTACGCAAAGCTACACGGAAGTTACGAGGCACTCATCGGAGGGTTTGTTGACTGCGGTCTAAATGACCTGACTGGCATGTGCGCGGAACAGGTAATCTTGAAAGAAGCGTTTCCTGGGTTTGGTGAAGATCCATATGCCCCTGCAAAATCACAGCAAAAACACGGTGACCCGTTCTGGGAGAAAATCACACAATACAAACAGTCCGGAACTCTGATGGGGTGCTCAATTCAGCCATCGCCCACAACAAAAGAGGTTGCAGTTGAATCAAGTGCAGGAAATGGTTTGTATTTCAGGCACGCCTACGCGCTCGTGGACGCAGCTGAAATCACAACGGTGAAAAGGGAATCTGTTCGTTTGGTAAAGCTACGAAATCCGTGGGGAATGGGAGAATGGGTAAAAACATTTCTGGTAGAAGGACAAGTTGTGGCTGGGTCTAACGATGTTTTACGGCGTATATTCATTAGACTGGACCATGGTCAGACTCCAGCGATGAGCGTGCAGCGAATGAAGATGCTATCCAGAAATATTTCAAAATCATCAAGCGCAAAGTTGGCGCAAATGCAGGAAAGCGGGTATTTATGACGCTCAACAACAAGGGAATGGTTGGTGTGGACGAAGTTTCCCAGGAAGACGTCATCGACATCAATGCGAACGATGGAACTTTTTTCATGTCTTTCGAAGCTTGGATGTTGTCATTTACGCATTTCTTCGCAGGCATTGGTAAGGATGTTACTTGATTATAATGACTCTCAATACGATTCTAACGCGTCTGGTTAACCAGACTTTCCGGATTCGTGGCATGGTCGTCGGTCCGAAGGGAGTTGGAATGAATCGAACTGTGGTGGAAATACGACAAAAAGTACCTGGATCAATAACCCACACTTTGAACTTGTCATTGAGCAACGCGCTCGTATTTTTGCCTCTTTGAGCCAAGAAGATCCTCGTGGTAGCGAGAATCTCAAGATTGTTCCAGTTGGTTTTCACATTTGTTCGCTTAGTCCAATTGAGAATGACCCCAATAAGTTTGAGATCCGAGAACCAACTAAAAAAGCTGCCGCCTATTATCGATTGTACAATCCAGAGGATCGTGAAGGTTTCCAAACTGGCAAATGGATAGAGCAGCCACCACCTCCAATTATCCCCGGAACAGTGATTCCTGGTGTTGATGATGATGGTGTTCCACAAGCTGCTTACACATTTAAGCAAGCCGTATCGGTAAGTGTGACTTCGTCGTAACTATTGTGACAGACAACAAATCACACTTTGTATTCCATTGATTTAGGTGGAAGCTACCATGGAACCTGGTAGATACTGCATTATTCCCAGCATGTACATGAGAACGGTAGGGGTTGTATGTGTGTTGTTGTATGTGCATTTGCGTTAACGGCTGTATGAATAGGATAAATCTACAGGGAAAACTAACATTGGTAGCTTCTGGATCTCAGTGTATTCCGACAAACCTACGTTTCGGTTGGAGGGAGGCGAAAGAATAGTGGAGGAAGAGGAAGGAGATGAAGAACCTCAGAGCAACAGCGAACAATCGCAGAGAAATTTGGGCGTTTCTACTGTCCCAGTCGATAGAATATCGAGTTCAAGTAAAACGCCTGATAGAACTGTGACACCAGGGAATGCAATTGCACCAGTCCCAATCGATAGACGGTCTATCTCGAGCTTGAGCAAAAAGTCCGATAGAACTGTGGTATCAAGTAATGCAGTTGCTGCTGAAAAACGACGGAAATATGAGAATGACAAAGAAGAACTACTGAGACAGGCTAAACGATACGGAATTGGCCTCCGTGAACTGAGAGTAGTGTTTGGTAAAACACCAAAAATTCAGAAAGTGGAGTGCAGATACAAATTGCAGAAGCTGGGTTTTAATGTTGCAAGCTGGGACGATGAAAAGATTGGATTGCTTTTCGGAGGACCTGAAGACTGTTCCAATGTAATGATCCAGACGGATAGAATTCTAAAGCTCTTTACTCCGAATATCAAAGAGGAAAAAATGGCTTGTGAGCTCCCGGATATGGAGGAAGATGGAGATACTCCTGATAGTATACATCGAGAAGGTACACTTGAGATAGAACTTCACGGAGCAAGTGGTCTCGCTGTGGGGGATAAGCGACAATTGTTGATTCAACGGAAGGTTCAAATTCTAGCTCCTGAATTCTCAGCCTCTCAATTTGCCCTTCGCAGAAAAATCGCTGCCGAAATCATAGAGCGAGACCCTTCAATGGCTTGGCACCTTCGTCACTTTGCAAAAAAATCGGCTCTCCTGGCTAGAATCTCATATGCCACATTAAAACAAAACCAGGAGGGGGCGATAAGATCGTCAACTCAGCTTCTGAGCTCTCCTGTAGCGAAGTTTTACGAAGTGCTGGAGAAAGAGTACGCTAATCGACTTCTATCTCGCGTAAACGTACAGGATGAATCTGAATACACGACGCCTATCAGTCGAACACCCGTTTATTCAAAGAGAGACGGGATGTCAGCAGTGTTTTCTGGTCTTTCGTCAAGCGGATCTCCGGGTTGGATTCTAAATGCACCTCCTTCCAATGCCTTAGAGTTACACAAGAGCAACCGCATCAGAGATCTCGAAACAAAACGATCAGCAAAATTTACGCTGCTTCTTCAGCACAAACAACAGGCATTTGGTGATGCAGAGAAAACATCTTCACTTCCTCGGTTAATTGGAGGTAGAAAAAGTGGTTCCTGTCACGTTAACTGCATTGATTGTGGAGCTCGAGTACTCATAAGTGGGCGGGCAAATCGACAGACTCAAGCAGCAGAAGACATTTCCACCTTTCCGTGCACTGGAGCTACTTGCGTAAATATTTTTTGTACTGTTTGCTACTTCTTACTACCGCTCAGAAGCAAATTGTGTGAAGAGTGCTATCAGCATGAAATATCCCCAGAAGAAACATTTGGTGAACAGCTCCGAGTGGTATTGATTGAAAAAATTGGCGCTTCAGACCAGCAACGCTCTCATCTCGAGGAGATTTTTCGCTCGTTCGATGTGGATGGGTCGGGATCGTTGAGTCCACAAGAGTTCGAGAAAATGCTTTTGATGTTAAATATCCAACCTGCTCTCACACTAGGACAGAAAGCGTATCTTGTCGATCAGTTTGATGCGAATGGTGACGGAGAAATTAGTCTGACCGAGTTTAGACATTGGATACTGAGGGACCATGTCTGGATGGAGTCAGCCTTGCCAGTTACTAGTCGTGGCTCCATGCCTCTTAGTCCATCAGAGACTTCTGATACTGTCATTTCTCCAGTGTTGAACGAAATCATCGATTCAGCTTACAACGCATATGTATTCAGCTCAAGCATTGACGCTTGGTCTCGCTCAGCAAGCACGACAACTGAATGTCAAATGACTATCCCGCAAAATGGAGAATCAGGTGCTATTATTTTTCAGCGAGTTGTCACTCTTAGCATTACGTCAGACGCGGATGCAAACGTGGCCGAGAAAATGTTTGAACAAGTGGACGACGACGGAAGTGGAAGTATTGATCAAATCGAGTTCGTGAACTTGCTATCAGCACTTGGAATGCATCTAATATCTGAAGATGCGATATTACTCATGAACCGCTTGTGTGCATCGGTGACAGGGTCCGGGAGGATCACAATTGAAAAGTCTGCTTTCATGACGTACGTTGGAAAAATGTGTACCAAAACATCCCCTATTATTGTTAAAGAACAACATCGCGATCTCTACGGTATTCTGATAAAATTGGATGAACTTGCTGGAGCAGGCCCTGTAGCTCGTGAACTTCTTCAAAATGAGCTCCAGAAGTTACACGAAAATATGACCCACAAAGACTTGATAAACGTTAGCAAAGCACTCGATGAGAATGGAGCGCGTATAATTACCGCGGATGAATTAAGAGCCTTGGCTACGAATTTAACGTTTGATTATGATGAAGTTACAGCTTCCAACGATGCATCGCTGATAAGTGAAAGCACCGGTCAACTTATGTCTTTAAAGTCAAGTGGAGATATTCTTGCTAGGCTGCTACTATCCGAATCCAGCGAATCGATAAAACATGTGAAAGCATTTGACGTTAATTACGTTTGTAACGAAGTCTCGAAACATTTACAGACACGTAGTGGAACAAGCAGCACTAAAAGTATGTGGAAAAGCGTATTCGGGGCTGACATCGCTGATGCGATTTATTTGAGTGATTTCATTTCTGGTGTTTTGAAAACTGGATTCCTCATTGTCACTGAAGACGGGCCTGACAAACTTAAAAGCGCTCCCAATAATCGTCTTGCAACACAGATATTGCTCTCTGTTGCAGTTGATACAGTGCGGAATGGTTCCCAAATGCTACCAGCGCATTCATCATTGAATAGTCCAGTGATAAACTTCAATTTATTTCGCTTGATCATGCGATTTCAAAAGATCAAGGAAATCGAGCTCAAATTTGATCATGCATTGACAAACTTCTTCCGCTTGTGCCAAGGAGAACAGCGATATTTAGTTACACTAGCGCTCGATGCTAACAGAAATCTGATTGTTCGTGCAAAAGATCCTGTATTCAAGTTTTCGGCCGACCTCATACTTGGGGAGAATGATTATGACTATCAGAATTTAAGTGCCCAACTCAGTTCCAGTGACTTTGAGCGTCGGCAACAACAAGTGCATGAACTGACCAGAGAACTGAGCTTTGCAAAATCCCCACATGGTCTCATTACTGGGGATTTCCATCCTGAATTGAACAAGTCAATGTTGACAATAATCGAGCGAATTCGAGCCGAGTTTCGTCGTCGAAACACTTTAAGCGTTGGCCAAAATTCCCGGCTGCATGTACTCAGTTTGTCAATGGTGGAAAGTGATTCTTTCCTATCTACACTACGAGGCTTGCTTTGTCAAGTCGAGCTGCCGTTTTTCTGGTCTGTCTCGCCACAGAGTCTAGTGCTGTCTATCGACGGCGAATATCTTGATCAGCAAAATAAGCCGAATTTTCAGCAGCTAGTTGCTGATACGCTTTCACTTCACGGATCTCAGTTACCTACTCCACTTCGAGCGTTAGCTACATTCGTAGCGCACACAGCGTCATCTTTGCTGGTTCGATATGAGGTTATCGGTAAGCACACTAACGTTGAAACTAGTTGGCAAGAATTTCAGGATTTTATTGGCGGGCATCAAAATGCGTACGCTGTTATGGAGCTACACCCACAAGGGTCGTTGTTTACTACACGTGTGGCTCGGGCTACAGGATCCGGAGCTGTACAATGGAATTTCAAGACACAGATCAAAATGGAAGAGCCAAAGCTATGTGATCATCGTATCGATCGTCCAGTAGTATTTACTGATACCGTCAAAGTTTCCTGTATCCCTGGAAGCGCTCCGTTAGCTGAGAACGTCAACTTCATTGTTGGGGACAGTGGTAAAACTCCAGGTCATTTCGTGGTGGTTAGTGTGCGCAGAGCGCTTCCTTCTGGTCATGAATCTCCGAAGCCGAGACTATACTGCACCGCGTATGACCCGCTGACATCTTGCGATTATATGGTGGAGGGGTACCCCTCAGACTGGCCTGTTGATTTTTTCGATGTCACTGCGAACCCCTCATTTGAGTCCAAATGGCAAACAATGCTCTCTACGATGCGCCTCGGTGAGACCATTACTCCCAAACTTGCTATTACTGTTTTCAAAAAGCAGTCCAAGACGGACAAAATAGTCGGGGAATGCGAGGTATCTGTCGGATCAGCAATTGTTCAGGAAGGACATATTTTTGAGGAACATATCGCGCTACATCCGGCAGCAACGCGGTCAATGTCAGTTACTGCTGGTGCTACAGCTTTAACATTTCGTTTTGACGTCAAAATGGCGCCAACTGTTACAGAGGGCGTCGTGACAAATGCACAGAGATTGAATTCGCATCACGGTACAGGAACCTCGGTGCCAATTAAGCTTGGTGCACAGTATTTGGCGGGTGAAATTGTAACTCCACGAGTGGAACAGGTCGAGGAAAATAATGACGAAGCGTTGAAGCGCTTACAAGCCTCAGTAGCTTCGAGTGAGTTATCAAGACTTGAAGCACAAGAACAAGTAAAAAAACTCCAAGCTCAGGTTCAGCAATTATCATATGCATCGAACAAGACTTCAGAAGACACAACTGAAAGATGGAAACGAAGGCTGGAACAGGCGAGACAAGAACAGTTTGCAGCCGAAGAGCAGTATGCAGCAAGGTGAGTGACAAGGATATCTTATGCTATATAAATCTGACCTTGTTCGCTTCTTGGTGAAACATGCAGACTGGCAGCACTTCAAGATGAAATCCGCCAACTAACAGAAGAAAAAGAGAAGCAGAAAAATGCTCCTCGCGAGGCTTCAAACCTTAAAGACTGCAGGCTTGCTGTGGACGCATCAGCGCACGACATACTGTCAGCAATGAGAACGATTTTGACAAATCGATGTCCGGATAGACCATACCATGGATTGAAGAAGGCGCTAGCTGCGGAGGCAGAAGTGCCAGGGAAGGTAATCGAACGGATGCAGCATATGCCATGACGTTGTCTCATGAATTGGTTTTGGTTGCCAGGTAACGTTCGCTGTGCTCAACGATGTTCTCGGAGACTTTGGTCTTGCTCTTTCATTGGATCATCGGTCCACTTTATCAAGCCTTCTTGATTCTGAAATGCTTGGCCGTGTAAACATTGAAGGTAAATTTGCATTTTCGCTTGTAGAGAACAGCACCTAAAGTTGTTATGCTCTTGCAGATTTTTTCATTAAGCTTTGTGGCGACGCCGAAGCGTATGAAAAGGTTAGAACGCGGTGTTCGACACCGCGTCCACACTCACCAACACCCGAACCATCCAGTCCAGTCGAAGTGGTGGAAGAAGACCCAGAACACGTCGTTTTCACGGTAAGAATTGCTCAATGCAAGAATGCCCAAGTGAACTCATCGTTAAAATTCTATCGTGTTCTGCTGAATGCAGCCGACACCACCACCTGTTCAGAGACCTGTATCTCCGATTGCATCTCCATTACGATCTTCAGGAGTGCGGTCTAAGATGAGTTGGCAGGACATGAAGAAATTTCTGGTGTTAAATCTACCGGAAGGCTGGGAGACTCGATTCACTGAAAAAGGAAGACCTTATTTCTGCAACCATGCCAACCGGTACGAGTATAACGCAAGTCTCTCTACTTTGTCGATGCTCACATTCCGATACATGTTCTTCTGAGTAGATCCACACAATGGAAACACCCACGACCAGAGATCGAGACAATTTTCAGCGAGTGGGTACAGGAAAATGGAGGCTACTTCAATCGAAAGTCTGCTTCAGTGCGTGCTTCTAGGTCCAAATATTGATCCAATAGCAGGAACAACACAATCATTAAACACGACACAAATGACGGATTCATTCGGGGACTCTGGGATAGCTACATGCATCATAGACGGAGAGCCTGGTTTACCACTCACCCCAGTCATCGGTGGACTTGGGAATTTCAGGGATGGGGAACTCGTTCTTGCCGTTGTCAGTAAATATCGAGACAGATGAAGTGGGTGAGCAAAGGGGTTGCCCGTCAGCCAGCGAGATGTCATCAAGCGAATCATCTAACAGACCTTCGTTGCCCGCACCGACATTCTCTGCGCAATGAGCTGCACTCTCGTGGAAAGCACGGAACATCCCAAGCTCAGCCTTCAGCACTCCCATTTCACTATTGGCTTCAACCCGTGCCTTCTTGTACCCCTCCTGGAACGCTTGGTCGCGATCTTGTTTTGCACGTTGTTCTGCCTCAGCTTTGCCTGCCTCGATTCCTTTTTCATAGGCTTCGCGAGTACGAGCTTCAGCACTAGCCATCGCATTTGCTAACTGAGTCTGCAACTCATTCATACGAGTTTGAAGCTTGCTGTGATCGTCCGAACTTGTAGCATGACTACTTGAAGCAGCATCCATACCCGCTGATGCAGCTACTGCATCAGCATCGCGTTGTTGACGCAAAGTTGTAAGCTCAGCCTGCACAAGGTCCTTCAGTTTCTTCATCTTGAGTGCTCGCATGCGCCACAGATCCTTTTCCTTGGTCAGCTCTGCAAAAGCTACACCTCCAGCCTTATCGGCAACCGGTGCTTCTCTTTTCTGCAACTCAGCTATCTTTCGACGTGCAACTTGAAGTGTCTGTTGCAATTCATCATTCTCCTTTATCAACGCAGCCACCCTCTCGTCATCTGAAGCACTGGCAATACCTTCAGCAATTTCAGTCCTCAATCGAGTCATATCTTCTTCTGCCTTCTGTTGCACACTCGCTACAATGGCCTGACTCTCACGAACTCCTTCATCATAACCTTCCGCTCGCGCTTCATCAATCTGCATAGTCGCTGCTGCCATCTTGGTTTCATATGTATCACACAGTGCCTGCAGCTGTTCCTCCCACTCCTTCAGTGCCTTCTGCTCCTTTTCATCATAACTCTGCTTCGTTTCCTGTAGTTGATGATGTAAGTCCCTGGCTTTCTGTCTCCACTGCGTAGCAGCACGTCGTTCTGCATCTCTCGCGGCTCTCAAGAGCCACACTCCCTCCTGATCCTCACTACCAGATTTCTCTCTTCGCTGTCCTGCAAGAGGCGACAACGGCGGCTGTTTATCTTCTGGTTGGTGCTCATAGTCCCCATCAAGAGCGTCCTGTCCTTCCACACTGTCCGTGTCTTCCTCCTCCCTGTTCTCCTCTGGAGACGGTTTCTTCTCCATCATGATACGCTGCTGTCTCTCGTGCTCAAGTCTCTCTGCTTGCTGCTGCCTGAAGAAGTAACGGCACCAGAACTCGTCGTAGCTCAACTCTAGCGGCACCAGCTCGTCGTGCAGCTCACGAATCTCCGCGTCTTCGTCCACAGCGCGTGTGATCTCGTGCGTGTGTTCCTCAGCCGAGAAGAAGCTCGAGAATTCCTTGTAGTCTGCCAGTTCTTCGTACAGAATCTCGTCTACAGGGCCAGAGCGGGTCGAGCCCATGGCGCTGCTCAGTAGCGTCGTGGCCTCGTCCTGGACCGCAGCTGCGAGACTCTGCGCCTTCTCCTGTACGGAGCTCACGTAGCCTGAAGCGTTGACCGACGCATTCTTGGCCGCTTGCTCTAGTAGCTTCCACATGCTTCTGCTGCGTCTGCGCGGGCCTCCACTGCTATCGCTTTCTACGTCGGAAGTCGTCGTGGAAGAGATGGCTTCCTCTGTGGGAACGCGAATGAAATGGAAGAGACAGTCCGTCACCTACCTGCCAAAACCGTATTATTCGGAAATTGGCGGTGCAATCGGTTTTGCCGAAATAACTTGGTTTCATTATGGCTTCATTAATCGGCTCCATTCCTAAATATTATCAATTTGTATTCTTTGAACTTTATTTCAGAGCTATGAATACCCGTCTGCCTTTCTTCTTCTACCTATTCCTTTTGTAGGCATTAGGGGACCTGGGTAGCTAGCTACCCGGGACATTCACAGTTCGAAGATTGCTGTCTGTCCCAAAGAATAGTTTATCCTGGTAGTGCTACGGTCACGTAATACAGACAGCTCAGTAAAAAACTAAGCTCTTCAACTACGCCGTGGTCGAGCAACACGAGCGCACACACGTAAGCTGGGTCAAGTCGGTCAAGTTAAGCTACACTGGGAAGACTTGGTGTCACCATACTTGGACGGCCGCATGTCTGCACCTGTGGAAGAAAATTCTCCGCTCACAGAACGGGATATGGCACTGTTAGTGATATGCGTATCACCCTTTGCTGTCTTGAGCAAGAATGTGTTTGGTGATTAGTGGGAGCGTTGAATGCGCGGAATACGCTGATAAGTTGCAGTGATTTCGAGTGCATGTAGGGCAGCTCGCTCGACGCCATGGCAGCATAGTACAGAGCTCCTAGAGACCGCAGAGTTCAATCTTCGCCGCAGGAATGTGCTTGATGGACACATTGAATGCGGGACAAGATATGAGCGTTTTCTTAGAAATGAATTGACGAACCATTGAGAAAGTAGAACTTTGCTGGACATAAGTCTCAATTCTTCCTTGATGTTTTAAAAATATCATATTTAAGACTATTACGAGTCTTGCCCACTGCACCATTTCGACAACAGGCACTTTTCTCGCGTTTTTCAGCGATAGGGCAGGAACGTTTTTTGGCTGATAGAAAGCGACATTACCGTAGCCACCCAATGTCTATTTTGCGTTGCGCAGAATATGCGGCGAGAAATAGGAATCTTTGCGATGATCTGTTGTGACGGTATAAGGGCCACTATCTTTAAAGGAACTTATCCGAGCCACAAGCAGAATCAGACGTTAGCGTGGAGGCGACAAGTCGGACTACTTCCTAAGAGATCTGATATTAGACTTCTTTCTTTATCATTGTAATAGAGTACCAACGAATTATTAAATTTCACAGATCAATTGAATATTGTGTTTCAACAAAAACGTTTTTAACAAATTTAGCACTAGATTTAGAAAATCAAGATAGACATCTTGAATTTTTCATTAGAGTTGGTCGAAAACATCAAAATGGCGTCTCGTGTGCCCAAGTGGTGCGTCTTGCTCGCTCGTCTTCCATCTTCTCGCTACTAACCTTCTCTGTGTTCAGGGCCACAGCTCCAGCACGTCACAATCACAAGGCCTCGCTGCAAGTGGAAAAAGGAGGCGCATGCATTGAGCAGATCTCCGTTGGGTCACGCTCCTGCTACGTCGTGGGGCGCAGTGAGGAGCTGAGCGACGTGTGGCTGCAGCATCCGTCCATCTCACGACAGCACGCGGTCGTGGCACATGACAAGCATGGGGAGATTTGCCTCATAGACTTGGGTTCGGCCCAAGGGACGTTCGTGAACGATCAAGAGATTGAACCGAACGAGCCTCGAACGCTCCAAGTCGGAGACCGCATTAAATTCGGAGCAAGCACCAGGACTTATGTGTTCCAGAACAAAGTTGAAGAAGAAGAGGTGGTACAGAAGCAGAGTAAACGGACAGGAACAGGTAGTGCTGACCCAGAGCTCCAGAGGATGATGCGGGAGATGCAGAGTTTTGGTCAGAAGGGCAACGAGAAGCGGCTGGATGACACCAAGGCTGAAGAGCGAGAAAAGGTGAGAATTGTTCTTGTTATTAAGTTGGTGTTGAGTGTTAACCGCTGCTGTGTTTTGATTGTAGAGACAAACTGAGATTGCAGCTATGACTGCTCAGATGATGCAAGGTCCTGCTCAGGTTTCTACGAGTATTGATGCTGAAGAGGAGGTGGTACGAGAGGACAGCGCTGACAAGACTGAAGAGCCGGAATCCGAAAGTGATGATGATGGCGACAACGATGTTGCGCTTCGGTACGGCCTACCCAAGTCCCATGAAGTAGGCCTCGAGAGTCACACTAAAGGTCTGGCTTGTATTGCAATCGACACGCCCGGTGGTCGCGTGGCGACTGGTTCCATGGACTATCACGTCAAGTTGTGGGACTTTGCTGGTATGGCACGCCACGTGCGTCCATTTCGTGATATTGAGGTGGATGAGGGACACCCGCTTGTTGCTGTGAGCTACAGCCCATCAGGTGATCGCTTGCTTGCGGTTACTGGATCTTCACAGCCAAAAGTGCTCACACGCGAGGGTGTGGAGGAGCTGCAGTTTGCAAAAGGAGACATGTATGTCGTCGACATGGCTAACACCAATGGACATACACACACTGCGACTGGTGGCCAATGGCACCCAACTGTTCGCGATCAAATGATTACGAGTTCGTTGGATGGCACAGTGCGGCTTTGGAGTCTTGGTGGCAAGCAGACATTTAACAAGCTCATCAACACATCCGTGTTCAAGTTTAAAGACCGCCGTGGTCGACGCTGCGGGGTGACAACCTGTCGTTTTAGTCCAGACGGTTTGTTAATCTCAGGATCCACTATGGATGGTCAAGTGCAGTGTATTGATCCACGCAAATCTTACGCTGGTGCAGCGATCACTATCCGAGACGCGCATGCTGACGGCGGAGGTGATGTGGGGGTTTCTTCGATTCGGTTTTCACCTGACGGCAAGTACATGGCTTCACGATCCTGCGCAGACGACACTATCAAGATCTGGGATGTGCGTAAAACGAAGCAGAGTGTGAAGGAGTTCCGTGGTATCGAGGGCGTTTTCGGAACGTGCAATCTTGCCTTTAACCACAACGGCACAGCAATTGTTGCCGGAACGTGTGTTCGGAAGGGCAAGGGGCTGAAGGGACAGGTGTTGTTCTTGGATGTGCACACCCCTGGTCTTGTGGAGCCTGTTGCTAGCATTGACATGAAGGAAGACGAGAGTGCTGTGTGCGTGGAATGGCATCATGGCATCAACCAGGTTTTCGTTGGAAGCTCTACGGGGACTTGTCGTGTCTTTTATGACCCGAGGCAAAGCACCAAGGGTGTTCTGCTTAGCGCCACAAAGAAGCTGAAAGTACAGAGTAATGATTCGGGAGTGCGTATTGATGGCGCCGGCAAAGTATACACCCCCCACGCGCTGCCGATGTACCGCGATGAGACGTCAAGTTCTCGTAAGCGCAAGTATGAGAAGGTGCGAGCTGATCCGAAAAGATCTCACGCACCCGAGAAGCCCATTACGGGTCCAGGTATGGGCGGCAAGATTAGTGGCAGTACTACTTTCACGCAGTACTTCATGAGCAGTCATATCAAGTCCTCATTCCGAGAGGAAGACCCGCGAGAAGCTATCCTGAAGTATGCTAAGAAGGCTGAAAAAGACCCGCAGTTCCTGGGAGCGGCGTACAAGAAAGAAAAGTTGGACCCACGTTATCAGTTGGCCAAGCAAACACTCGAGGAGGAGAAAATTGCAAAGGAAGAGGAAGATCGCCGACTCTTGCAGCCATAAACTGGAGTGTTTACGTGTCCTCATGCAGACGCGAGAAAGGAAAAGCAGCACGACGCTAGAATTTAAATGATTCCTGAACTTCAGCTCTTTACTTGACATCATTGGTAACAAGTGCTTTCAAACCGTTTTAAGTGGTGACTCGGTAGTCGATGACTGGCCATCGGTGATCACATTGGAAAGGATCGATCTGGTAAAGACTCACTCCGTCATTGCCAGTTTCAGCTCCCACGATCCGCGATGATAGTCTCGGGTCCAGTTACCAATAATTAGATTGTCGTTTGCTTCCCTATCCTGTATACTACATTTTTGTACTAGTAAGTTCCTTCAGGAGCGCTCGTGTAGCTGCTGTCAATAGCTCGCGAAACAAAACATAATTTACCATACCATTCACTCATCATGACCTATTTTCTTTTTCCACCGTCATATCACCGGAATTACGATTGCTTGATTGCTGGAACCACAATGTCCTCGCAATTCCACGTACCACACGATTTGAACATTTCTCGATGCTGTCAAACTCGTGAGCTTGTCAGTGTTTTCTGGAATAATGGTGATGTAGGAGAAAAGTACATTCTGCGAAGGGTGTCACGTATTGATTTCCACCAACGGTGCAAATTGATGAAATCTCCACCAAAACGAGAAATATTGCCATTATGTTAGCAATACATTCTATTCGGTCTCGTGGGTGTAACCTCGTGCGATCCCGGTACTACCCTCAACAGCAGCGAGTGCAGGTGTTTCGCCGATGCGTGGGTCCAAACCCTGGTACTCTCTCGTAGCTAGGTAATCAGCGGCCTCACTATGATACGTTGTAAGCTCTGTGCGCTCGTTCTTGATCTGCAATGCAGTAGATGCGTCAGGCTCTCCAGATACAGTAAGTGCATACGTAGTTGCATTGCGGTCAATGTCCGTCGAGCGGGAAGTAGTCTTGTATGTTCCAGAGACCAACGAAAAGAATGGCTTGTCGACGTCATCATCCTCGCCATTGACACATTCCACGCTCAGTGCAGTCTGCTCTAACGCCGGGATCACCTCTTTGAAGTCCGTTTTGTACTGACCATCCCACTCCTCGGTGGGCGAGAGAGCAAGCTGAAGTTCGTATGGCGTCACGATGGGCTTGTAGTATTCCTTGCTATCCATAAGTGTGTTTTGTTGACACGCTACAAGCACGAAGGCATCGATCTCGGCGTAATTCGCAAGTTTGGGCACGTTGACCTTGCCCACCACGAATAGGTACGATTTACGTCCGCTCCTGCAACGAGCAGAACAAGCGTTAGATATGCTGGTTCCACAAGGTCAGCATAGTAAACCTACTTACTTCTTGATCAGCTTCTGAAGTCCGTGTACCACATCAAGATATTTGTTGACACCAAGCGTGCCCATTAAGATACCGTAGATTTGTGCTTCTTTTGCTTGCTGGACGAGGAAGAATCTGCAATTCACGAACACATCATGAATTTTAGTTTTCAGCAGTTAGAAAGATTAATTTTGAGCCAACTCACCGTCTCATGAGTGCACGATTGACTGTCGTGCCCTCCTTACGAGTCAACATCATGTCCGGGTTGTATGAGAAACAGTCCAATGTGCTATAGCGCATCAAAATGCTAGTGAGGTGTGCTGATTCCGCTCCAATGTACAGCAGCGTAAACGTTTCCGGGGTGACCTCAGCATTCACAGCATCCACTACAATCTCCTGTCCTCCTATACTCAACATCGTTTCTGCATAACTCTCATGAGCCTTCGAAGTGTCTACCTCATTGACTTTCTCCATCGGATCGTAGAACATCTTCATGGTTCCAAACACTAGCTTCCGTTCACCAAATTTCTCCTTTAACGCTTCAAACACAGCACTACTAGCATGATGGTAGCGAGGTTCATACAATAACACCAGCGTCTTGGTCGAATTCACAGCACTAACTCGTTCACTCAACTGCTGCACACAGTCGTCAACTTGAATCGACGCATTACCGAACACGTAGATCACTGGAATCTTTGTCGTCGCACTGTATCATCACAATCTCACTCATCAGTCTCCACTACTTTCTCTTTCAACCTGCCATTCTCACCTCAGACAAGTGCGTCCGTAGTGCACAATGCAGTCAGCCACAAGATGTTGCGCCGCCACTTCGTCCACACAGCAGCTTCCGTACGACGTGTCACCAAGCACAAAGACGCGCTCCCATTGGCCGACCAGTCCGTCCTTTAATTCCTGCTGCACCTGCGACGCATCCGGCAGCAGCGAGTCTGGGAACTGAAGTGCGATTTTCTTGTAGTTTCCACGTCGGATCTGCTCCACAGTGCGTGCAATGTCGTAGTATTGGCGCAGACCACAGTCTTCAGCACGCACTCCGTCGCTCTCTTGCACCTGAACTTGCATCTCAATGGCACGCGAGCCATCGTCGCTCTCGAACGCCAACGCCACCGTCATCCTAAGCAATTTGTGGACTGACCAACAGAATGGCTGGTCAAATGATGGATAAATTCTCGAGGGTTCTGTGTACCACATGAGAATGTATTCACAGAGGGTATTAGATTTCCTAGACATCCGGCGACGTCACCGTCTTGGTAGTCGTACGCTGACGTAGCGAGGTCTTGTCGGTCTGTTGCTCATCAAGTGAGTCCACGAGGTTCTTGAGCTCCTTGTCCTTCATGTACTCGCGGTTGATGAGTTTACCCATGGTATCACCGGCTTTGATGCCCTCACCAGCTTCCTTCAGCATATCCTTGAGCACTTGACGACCGTAGCCTTCGCCTGTTACAGGTCCACTGCTGCCGAAGCCCACGGCGAGCGTCAGCTTCATCTTTGGGAGTGATAGCACCACTTCGTGCTCGTCGATGGACGACATTATGGCGCCTTCAGCCAATTCTTCTGTCACACTGCCGTAGTATAATGCGAGCTGACGCGCACCGTCGAAGCACTCTTCGTTCACGAAAGCGATGAGGTTTGTACGGGCCTCGGCGTCCAGATACGGCACGAAGGAGTTGTTCTTCTGGTTCAGGTACAGCGTGATTAGCAGGAAGATGTTTGTGAGCTGCAGCATGAGAGAGCTCATGGTGGTTGATGGGAACGTGTTAAAGGCGTACTCGTTGTTCAGCAGCGCTGCCATCTTGAGTAGTAATGGAAGGTCGGAGCACCAAAGCAGGTATGGAAGTGTCGGGTAGTACCACGAGTAGAATTGGTAGTGCAGCGTACGCGAGAAGACAATGCCAGTGAAGTTCATCACGAACAGCGACGTCACAATGATTTCACTTTGGATCGGGAACGGTTCGTAGATTGCAAACGGCTTCATCATGACAGCGCGGATGGTGCCAATGATGTTGAAATGCTTGTCCAGGAACAGCACCATGAAAAACAGGTGACCCAACAATAAGATGATTGCGAATCCACCTGACACGAAGGTTTCTTCATCAAGGAATCTCCAGTTCACCGTCCACTTGAACGTGAACACGCGACTAAGCTCGAATGCCTTGTTCAGGTAGTTCCACCAGTTGTGCTTGAGGAACGGGTAGGCCAGTGCAATCTGAATAGCAGCGCAGATGAACAGGTACCATGCCGTACGCAGAATACCACACGACTGGAGCAACAGGAAAAACAGTGCCGGCGCGAACAACAACACGTTCATCTTGACTGACACGGCGACACTGAAGAACACACAGCCCCATCGCCAGCGTTGACGGGCGAACAGATACACTGCAATGAACAGCAACATCATTGCTATACCATCATTGAACATACGTAGCAAGAAGATGGAGTGCAGTCGCTTGGACACACACAAGAACACAGTAGCCCACGGAGGCAGCACACGAGCACGGTAGTAGATGGCCAGCACTGTAGCAATCGTAATGAGGTAGAAGCCCAGGAAAATGTACTGAGCACGTCGGATATTTTGTCCATCATCTGTGACCGAGTGCAGGAAGGAGAAGATGTACAGGAAGCCAGCAGGGTAGACAAGCGGGCCAGTATCACCGCGGATCTGCATGTAGTCGCGTTCTCCGCCCTTGAAAAGTTCCACTTGCTGCATATACGTGGACCAGTCGATCTCCGTGTCTGTATGCATTGAAAGCTATTAGTTTCCTTGGTTATTATATTGCAGAAGAGATCCAGACGTACACGGCACTTTCTGGATGATTAAATAGGCGACACAAGCCTCCACAAGTAGCAACATGCAAGCCAATTGCGGGAAGTAGCGATAGCTCCACATGAGATCATACAGGAAGGACAGCACGCGGCTGTGCATGAGCGTCGTCTTGACATCTTTGTCGATGCGCGTCGCACGCTTCGTGGACGATGTCGATGTCTTCTTCCGCGCCATTTCGATGATACTTAGTAATCCAGATGTGAGACGAAGGACCACGTGGAGGAAATGATATAGGACAGGACCTATCTTACCTCATGACTTCAACTTGTCAACGATCACATTCGAAAGGGAAAAGGAAAATTGATAAGTCCATCACTCACTCCGAGAAGTGTTTTAACCTCGTCCACAGTCTATCAGAAATCATGGATTCGATGACCTGTCCGATTTGTGGCAAAACCGAGTCTCTACGTCGTTGTGGGTCTTGCAAACGCGTCAGCTACTGTTCTCGCGAACACCAACGTCTACACTGGAAAGTTCATCGTGCGGAATGCACGTACCAATCAAAGCAACAAGAACTGGAAAAACCTTCCAACTCTAGTGATATGGTAGTCGTAGTGGAGATCAAGAGTGGAGAAGGTAGTGGCCTCACGAACCAGATGCTGAACCACGTCTTCAGTGCACGAGTTCAAGCCAATAGATACATCCGACAACGTCTGGGCTACAGCCAGTCGGAGGAGATGAAGGAACTCACGGAGATGCCTTTCTTAAGAGAACTCATGGGATTTTCTACCGGGGTTCTCTATGTGGATCCTCGTCAGAACGCTTTCCCACCTTTCAATGAGGAATTCATTCGTCAATTCGGCTTCGGCTTCGGGATTGACGAATTGAATGATATGTTGAATTGTAGAGGAATTAGCGGTGAATTGAATGCTATGGCCATTTATCTGGGGAGCAAACTGGATAATGGACTCTCCATGTCGGTGAACACAAGTGGTGACGCATTCTTCATTGGCACGACGGCAAAAGGTGAGCCGGTTACCAGTAATGTGTTGTGGGGAGCGGCCAATTTCGTCTACGAGGCGATGGACTATTACCCAGAGGATTACACGAAGGAGGAACGAGAGAGGAAGTTCCGCAAGTGGAGTCGCAAATACGGGCAAGGAACGTGGGGCCCCATGGCAGGCAATGGTGGCATCGACTTGTACCAGACAGATCCTTTCCAGTGTCCTGCGCATTGGACCACCGCACCACGTAAGCAAAATATCCAGCAGAAGACATTTTGAAGAGCTTAGTCTATGAGTTGTGATGTGTATGGCTTCTATGTTACTTTCTATGCAATGACGCATTACCTTCCAAACGTACATGTGATGATCTACATGTCACCTTTCCTCTTTCATGAATCGTTTGGTATGATCCAAAGCTTGATTACGATGTTTCGAGAACTATCAATCTGCTGATCTCCAAAAGCTTCAAGGTGGATTTGCGACGTGAAACTAGTGCCTGTGCAGCAGTGGAGCAAGAAGAGACTAGCTTCATCACTTTCTGTTGCCATCATTTCAGACCACAATCCAGACGCCTGACCACCATGAAAGCAAGCATCATCGAGAGTTAGCTCACTTTCAAATTTTCTCCTCGAGTGCAAGACCGGATGAACATACATCACCAGACTCTACCAGTACTCGATAGCTATTTTGATGTGAGCAGTGACACAATTCCCAGCAGCAGTGGGTTTTCGGCCTTACTAGAATTGGTGATACCTAGCAGCGACGAGTTACAGCCTCCGGTTGAAATGAAGGTGAACATTCATCACCAGAGTACACTTGATTTCTCAACATCCAATGTCAGCTGGGACACTATTTCCACCAGCGAGTTAAGATTTTCAGCCTTAATGAACTTGGTGATACCCAGCATCGACGTGTTGTTGACTCCCATTGAAATGACAATACTCGCCAACACCAACAGCCTCATCAAATATTCTTCATTTGTCTTCATGCCCCAATTGTTCCAGAAAAGTACTAAAACACGACCACGGAAACCGAAAGGTAAATGCGAAGTCGCAGGGTGCAATACAAGAGAGCAAACCAACGGAAGGTGCATCCGTCATGGAGGTGGTAGACGCTGCAAAATTGAAGGTTGCATTCGTGGAGCGCAGACAACCGGACGCTGTAAGCGTCACGGCGGAGGAGCTCGCTGCAAGGTGAACGGATGCAATAAAAGTAACCAAAGCGGTGGTTTGTGTCGCATTCACGGTGGCGGTAAACAGTGCTCCGTCCCTGGTTGCAGTAAAGGCACTCAGCGACAAGGAAAATGTTCCACTCACGCATCCAGGCAAAGTAGCGCCAATGGATGCTAGCGTGTCACCCGTTGTAGTGGCTTTGCAGGCATCACAAAAACTGAAACGCAGTTCTAGTTAAGCAATACCTTCTATCAGCGAAGCATTGTAACAGTGCTCAAGTGATATAGTAGTCATGTTGCTGTACTTTGGTTCACTTACCAAAACAATTTTAATAAAGGCGATGTTCTCAAAACATGTTTTATCCGGATTCTCCTTTATCCGGATCCAAATATTGACTTTCCAACAACAAAAGCAACCAAAATGAGCGACGGCATCACCGCGTCTCGCGCGGAAGTCATGGAGAGTACGTCGCCCTACCGTGCTTATAACCCCCGCCACGTTGTACTCTAACATCTTGTCTTGTTCTTCACCTTTTTGTAGCTGTCTATGAGCTCTCCCGGCTCCTCAACACTGGTCTGGACCGAGACACTCTAGCGATCCTCATGGCACTTATCCAGAAGGGCGTCAATCCAGAGGCACTAGCTGCAGTCGTAAAAGACCTCAGGAAGGATGCAGCAGAACAGACACAGACGCAAAATCCGCGTGAACGGACATTCACCGGTGGCAAGCAACCGCTGTCGACCCAGGAACTCCAGGTCAGTCAGGTGTGTCGAAAGAAGTAGACGGCTATACTGGATCGACGGAAGACTGACGGCAAGCTCTGTTGTGTTTAATGTGCCTGTCTCTCAGAAGAAGCGCCGCTCGGACTACTAGCTGACTAATATTCGTGATTTAGTTCCTTTTTCTATTGGTATTTGGAGCTATCAAGTGTTGTCTCTGCTCGTGTAGGCAGGTGTCTGTCTCCGTCTTGGCATCTCCTATGTATAGACGGCAAGTCTGCTTTTATTATTGCTACAATGGTGTTGACGATTAGTTCCGCGTGATACGGTGCATTTCGACAATGAGAATACGACCTGCCACGAAGGCAGCGATTCCGAAGAAGACGCAAGTCATGACAGGACGCAGCACCGGGTTCTGGAACCAATCCGTGCGTCCGATCATGTACAGGAACTGGAGCTGCGCCAGCACCAACAGTGGAAGCTTCTTGACACACCACCACACGCCACCCAACAGCAGCTCGGAGGTTGCAGGAACTTCGTCCTTTTTCCACTGCGCAGTACGCAAAGTGTGCGCAACCGCAAAAATCAGCAATAGCGTCGTTAGCATCAGATCGTGCACAATGATCCAAAGCTTGCCTGCGTAGCTAGGCTGCATTGTGATCGGGATGGTCTGAATGCTGCACCAGGTGAGCAGCACGACGATGGAGATGCTCGATACCAGTGGCATGGATGCAATAGCATACAAAGCACTGCAGGAAAACTGACATGCTCGTCGCACCACACGCGAGTTGAACACATCAATAGACAACGGTTGGGCATTGCCAGGCGTTGGCAAACCCCAACTCGATAGACGTCGTGGGCGTCCATTGGGTTCAGTGAACAGCTTCAAGCAGAGCGAGACGTAGGCGAACCAAATAAAGGCGAAAATCACCAAGAACGACACCACCTTGCCTAAGAAGTAGCCGAAGTGGTCTTCTCCTAGACGGTCACGCACATCCTGCCAGTACCAGAACACCTGGAAGTATGTGTACGGTAGCCAGAACCACGGCTTCACAGTAGCACCACTGTACTTGTAACTCAGTAGTGGGCCAGGGATCTCGCCCTTGGCTAGGTTTTTGTCCTTGCACTTGTACAGATCCCAATTCATGCGCTCGTAGAAGACCATGTGGTTGATGCTGTAGTAGAATGGCAGACGATGGACGACGGAATTGTCCACCCCTTCCTCTGCATCATCGCCATCATCCGCTCCATCGCTTTCTTCTCCATTATCGTCTCCATCCCATCCAAGGAAAAACAGCGGGCTCTCTTCAAAAGCTTCAAAAAGTCCAGGCATAAAGCCCTGAACAATCCCAATGTAGTTGTACTCACGACCAGTAATCATGAAGCCATCGATGGCATCCGAGTACAAATTCCTCGCCTCAATACTCTCAGGAGAAATGACCAACAGACCATTGGAGTACACCACTGATTGGCCATTATCCACAGCACAGAATTGGTGACACGCAAAGATTTCGTCCAAGTTGCGCAGTACCAAGTTCTCGGGATCCAGATACACCACGCGTTTAAGTGACGAGATTTGTGTATCATCCCATATCACCAACTTATTGCGCATATGCAACAACTGCGTGCGAAAGTCCGTGAGCGGCATATGTGCGAAGACATTGGGGATATTCGTGTGCACGATCTCCAGATCCGAGTCGTCCCCCTTAAGAGCCTTCTCGCTGCTCTCCTGCAGTCCGTCTTGAGGTACGATCACCATCCGTCTGTACTTGGTCTTGGAGTCTTTGATGCTTCGCATGAGCACGCGTGTAGCCAGCAGCAGCGCCTCATTGTCCTCTCCGTAGTCGTAAAAGATGGTGGCGAAAGCTCCTTCAGTAGGCTCGACGACGCTCTCGGGAGCGATCGTCGCGGGGGTCTTCGCCTTGGACTTGGTCGCTTGTACTGCACTGCATGAGAACATCAAGATGACAGTGAATAGGACACAGAGCAGAGGGCGACCGCCATGAGTGCGCGACGGTCTGATCCCCATGGTGAAGAATTGACTGCCGCCTAGCGAGCAGCTATATGTCTCTTTTCTGTTCGATGAAGTGGTGTGGTGCACATTTGTGCGACCTTCGCGCGACCTTCTCACTTCAACTTGACCACTTTAATGACATGTTTTTGGAGTAGAACGGAAGGCTAACGCGTGAATAACTAAGCTTTCGAAGTGACCACGCACTATACAGCGGAGGCTACAGCCAGTTAACTCTTGGACGCAACACACAATATTTCGTGAATTTGGTCGCTCAGGACTTCGCCAGATGTAGACACGGAAGCAGGTTATTCGAGCCGTGCTTTCGGCTCGAATGTGCGCGTGATTCATAGTATTTCGAATTCGAGCAGCAGTAGAGCGTTTGCACGAGTGTCA
This sequence comes from Phytophthora litchii, assembly GCA_002812785.1. Classification (NCBI taxonomy): domain Eukaryota; phylum Oomycota; class Peronosporomycetes; order Peronosporales; family Peronosporaceae; genus Phytophthora; species Phytophthora litchii. Next base: position 58,839 of record PCFV01000018.1, on the reverse strand, counting down.
CGACCATGAAGACGGGTCGGGTGGTCCAAGACGGAAGCCGGCGTTTACGCGTATCGGTAAAGTTGTTCACCACTGTTGCGTTCGGTAAAGCTGACATTGCAGTGATAGGCGTGTGCCTCGCTGCAGCGCATATTATCTCGGCTTGATGCGCTAGTGGCCAGTCGGCATTTCTACTGGTGACGCTCAAACTGCACAACCATAACGCTAGATACGCCCATACCAACGATGCTTTCGATCACTTTTGGCCTCGAGGAACCAGCATTCGCTCAATGGAGGCGCTGAGTCGAATACTAACGCGCATCGGGTGCCGCCGGCCTTATCTTGCTTTCTTCTATAATTAGGCTCGCGACGTTTGTGGTTGCGGTGGTTATATCCAGGGCCGCGTCTATTTGTGCCATTGCTATTCCTATCGCTGCGAGTGTGGAGGTGGAAACGCAGGCAGACAACGAGGGACAAAAATACCTTCGTCGAAGCAACGTAGATAACCACCGCCTGCTGTTGCATTGGATCTGATCCCCGCCGCGATCGATACTACCTGTGTGCACGCGCGCATAGCCCAAAAAAGACGCGAGTGACCAGGTCGCTGGGGTTTCGCCACACGCAGACGCCTCTACTCGAGGGATTGACGCATTCCACGGCCGCTAGACAAGAGCGGAGAGCACCGAGATGACCACTCAGGACGCGACGGCTCCGGTCGTCAAGAACTCCAACAAATTCGCAACTCCGTTAGATGGGACGCAATTCGAGATGGGAGTGACTCTGGGCACAGGCTCCTTCGGTCGCGTGCGCTTTGCAACGCATAAAGTAAGTAGTGTGGCAATGGACGAACAGGTTGGATCGAGTGACTGAATGGTGCTTTGGTTGTGACAGGCGACCAACACATACTGGGCCATTAAGATTCTCAAGAAAGCAGAGATCATTCGACTACAACAGGTTGAGCATATGCTCTCGGAGAAATCCATCTTGCTTTGTTTGGATCACCCGTTCATCGTCAACTTGGCAGGCACATACCAAGACACCAAGTACTTGTACATGGTACTCGAGTATGTCATTGGGGGCGAATTCTTCACGCATCTACGAAAGGCTGGACGGTTCGACAACAACACGGCAAAGTTCTACGCAGCACAGGTCGTGTCAATCTTCGAGTACATGCACAGTCAGGATTTCATCTACCGCGACTTGAAACCCGAGAACTTGCTGCTAGACAACGAAGGTTACATCAAGATCACCGACTTCGGTTTTGCCAAGCGAGTGGCGTTCAAAACTTACACACTTTGTGGCACACCCGAGTACATTGCGCCAGAGGTACTACTAAACAAGGGGCACGGCAAAGGTGTGGACTGGTGGACACTCGGCATCTTGCTTTACGAAATGCTTGCGGGTCAGCCCCCATTCTGCGACGATGACCCCATGGGCATTTATCAACAAATTCTTTCAGGCAAGCTCAACTTCCCGCGTTTCTTCGATCGCAACGCCAAGGGACTTATCAAGCGCATGCTCACAGCTGACCTTACGAAACGGTACGGCTGTCTGAAGAACGGAGTTGAGGACATCAAAAAGCACAAGTTCTTCGCTGGTATCAATTGGGAAGACCTATTAGCACGCAAGGGTGCAGCACCAATTATCCCACGTGTCGGCACGGCCAACGATACGTCCAATTTCGATCCGTACCCGGACTCCATGGAAGATGCGATTGTTCCCGTTTACAACGGCAAGGACCCCTTTGCCGAGTTTTAGACGATACCGCTGCCATCGCCACGATATGAAGGAAGTTGATATGGAAAATGGAATGAGTACTGGTGATGGTGCGAGCTTCATGCGACGTAGAGGAGCATGCAGAACGAGGAACAAAGAAATTATGGTCTACAAGGTCATGTATTTCTATTTATCACAAAGATGTGGAAGGAGGTCAAGAATTGCACAGCTTGCATTGTATTAGGTCACCGGGTTGCTGTCTTTCGCCTTCACGTCGCCTTCAGTATACATTCGGCTTGCACTAATTGCTCGATTCACTACCAACACCGTTCATTTTCACGTTTTCTACTTCTTCATGCTAAGTAATCTATGCATCGCATCCGTACTCAGCATCGAAAAACATGCCTAGGTAACAGCAATTTCATTCAGGCACCATAATTCAACTCGTATCACACTACTAGTTGACTTGATCCACCAACTCACAGCTTCGAGTTCGGGAACAGCGTCTTGTCGCCAGGGAAGCGGAAGTACGCAGTACTCTGATTCACAATGCGCAGGACACGACCAGCGTTGTCAGGCTCGCGGATGCCAGCGGCAAAGGCATCGACGACGACCTTAACAGGCAAAAGTCCGCCCATCATGTTGGTGTACTCAGGGATCTCCACGGTAGCTTGTTGCCCCATGTTAGTCTCAGCGAAACCCGGGCACATGCAGAAGCAGCGGATGTTGTCCGTCTTCTTAAGTTGATACAGTGAGCGCGTGAAGCCCACAACACCAGCCTTGGCAGCAGCGTACTCAGGTCCGAACGGTGTGGCAGTCAGCCCAGCCATGCTTCCAAGGTTCACGATCACACCTTCCTTGTCGTTAAGTGTGCGCTTGAACTCGCAGATGGCGAATTGGGTACCGCGGATAAGTGCAGTCAGGTCAATGTCCACGACGGCCTCCCAGTTGGTACTTCCCGGTTGGTAGAACGTCATGTCCCCGGCGATTCCGGCGTTGTTGACCAGCACATTCACAGGCTGTTTGAAGTACTTGCTGGCGTACGCGAAAGCTCGCGGGAAGCTTTCCTTGTCCGTCACGTTCTGGCGGTCCCAACAGACGTTGCGCTCGCCATACTTGCGCTGCAACTCCTTGCCCGTGGCCTGCAGCTCGTGCACGTTCACGTCCGTGATCATGACCTTGCCTCGACCGGCTAGGATCTCCTCCGCGAAGGCGAGACCGAAGCCACGACCGCCGCCAGTCACAATTGCAACAGCTTCGTGGAGCTCCATAGTCGAGAGTTTGTGCGGCACAGCAAATTGGTAAGTGAGCTGCTCGTATCGGACGTTTGTTGACGTGAACGGACTGTCTTTCGGCATAAAATCTACGTTGTAGCATGACACAAGCAAACTGCAGGTACTCATTTTGTACCAAAGTTGAACCTTGATAAAAGCATACAATCGATTTTGGTTGAAGTGCACCCTGGCAAGTTGGAATGCTGCATCATCAGTTTTCACCGCATTGCAGGTTTAGGCATGGCTACTAGCTGCTGTTGATCGCTTTCAGACAGAATGAGATCAATGGTAGCTAGTAGTCCATGGGAAAGGTTCTGTCTTTGCTGAAGCTGATAGCATTGCACTAAAATGTATCTACCTCAAACTTGTCGCTGCTAGCACACCTACAATGCTTTGAGTCTCAGTGTTTGCTCAACGATGTTCCGATCACCTCGTGATAACTGCTTGATCGATGCATACACAGTGATCTACCCCAGTGGCATGAATTATTCGTTTGGATAGGTGTTGGTGTGGCGTACACAGTTGCCACGTATGTATCTTTTCATTGCAATCGTCAATCATGGAGCTTGCGTGGGTATTGGCGCTGTTGCTGGTGCTGGCAGGTGCCGGCTACATGTATATGCAACATCAGGAAGAATCCAAGCGCCAAGCACTGAAGCTGCAGAAGGAGAAGGAGGAGTTAGCGCGACAGCAGTTCCACGCGCTCAACAAGAAGCCCAAGAGTAAATCCAAAAAGAAAGTGGACGTAACAGCGGAGCTTAAGAAGAAGAAAACGCAGACAGAGGCGGACGATGTGAGCGACGAACACTCGAGCATTTTGCACGTGATCAAGGGCCACAAATACGGCATCACAGCGGCTGCTTACAGCCCCAACGGCCGTTTCTTAGCCACTGCCAGCTCGGACCGCTCTATCCGCCTCTACTTCCGCGAGACACTCAAAGACAAGAACCCCAAACTGCATCAGATCAATATTGAGTACGACCATGTCACGGCCATGTGCTTCAGCTCAGATGGACGCAGTCTCGTGGTTGCAACGGAGAACGCCACTGTCAAAGTCTATCGTACGTTCGATAGTAGTTTTTATTGTTTGATTTAAAACTAATCCGTCATTTCTGCTTGTTGTAGAAAAACTTCGTGCGAAACCAGAGATTGTAGCGGAATTTCCCATTTCACACAAGACAGATGTGCACTCTGTGCTCATGAACGATATTGGCAACGTAGGTTTGGATTGCTCGGATGGGTCTTCATTTTTATTGATTGAATTTTTGCTGTGGGTTAGTGGGCAACAATTATTACATGTGCGAGTGACTCAGACACGGACGTCAAGTTCTGGAACTTGAGCGGCGAATTACTGCAGACTGTGAACACGAACCAGGTTGCCAACTACCACTGCGTTGGTTCAAAAGACAACAGGTACATTGCCGTGGCTGCGTACACACCTGAGGTCAAGATCTACGAAATCGCGCGAGAGAAGTCGGGTGCATTCAAAAAGGTGAACAAGATCATGACGCTGCAAGGGCACAGGGTAAGACAGAAACGAGTTTTCAAGCAAGGCATGCCGAATGTAGAAATTGTTGCTGATACCTGCGTACATTGTAGACGGGAGTGAGGGATCTTGCCTTTGACGGCTCCGATGCGCTCCCAGTGAACCGTGTCGTGACTATTTCCAAGGATGCGTCGGTCCGTCTTTGGGATATCAACGGTGAGTTTGTCAGTAGTGCCTGTATTCGGCTGCACAATGTTAGATCTAAAGCGTCGAGGTTACTGACGTTGTGCACTCATGACAACTTATTCACCGTTCAGTCCGCTATACCGTGCAAGAAGATCCTAAGGTGATGTCGGCGTTCACTGCGAACGGCGACCTACCCTTTCAGGCTGTCGACTTTGCACCTAACGGAAAGGTACGTGCCGTAAAATTCATCAGGAGGGGGCATTAAAATGACTGACGTTTGTTGGAAGATATTGGCTATGGTGCGAGGTAAAAACCTCCAGTTCGTTAGGACCAGCGACAACAGCGAGGTCTGCACCATCGAGAACGCAATCGAAGATCCTATCAAGCGTGCCGTATTTTCTCCGGATGGATCTGAGGTTTTAGTACTTGGAAAGAACTGCAAGCTTGCCAAGATTTACAAGACCCCTGACCTGTAAAAACCATAAAGTCATTGCTCTGTACTAACAATTGGAGCGAGCAACGCAATATGAAAATGGGTCATAAAGCTAAGGAAGTGTAGATGAGGACTATTGACTTAGATTGTATACCTGTGCTCACACACAGAGCTAATTCTTCGGCAGGATGTCCAACAGCTTCCACTTCAGCATATTGATGTTTTCGGAAAGGATGTACTTATCTGACCGGCATACTGCAACAGCCATCCGTTCGTGATTTAGGTTGTCGCTCCGCTCATCACTTTGCTGGACCAAGTCATCCTTCCAAGACTCCAGCAGCTGGTCGTCTTCCTCGATCGACGTTGGAAACGCCTCCAGCATCTTCTCCAGTGTGTAGATGAGGCGGGTGAGTGCTTCCTGTTCGTTCTCTAAACTCACCATCTCACCATAGAGTGCTTTGTTCGCTAGCGCCTCAAACTCCTCGATTGTTTCGCAGCTGATCTCCTGTATCCGGGCAGCCATGAGGAGGAGATCATTACTCTCATCTGCAACCAGTTCGAACGGGTTCGTGGCGTGACCTAGTCCATTGCTAAGGAGAAGCACCTCCTTCTCCTGGAAGAACGTGGACGCTTCGTCCATAGGTAGCCACATTTCCACAGCATCGAACGGATTTCCCATGATGACAAAACCATACAATGACAGCAGCTTGTGGTTTGACAGCGCTCCATAGTTGATGAACATCTGCGCACCAGCATTCCAGTGCTGATGACTCACAAGCTTGAATCGCTGGGTATCCACATCAAAAAAGTGGGACATTTCTGCTTCCGGGTCATGGTTCAACATGTCAAATACCGGAATCATCGCCTTGAACAACTGGTTGGTCGCTGGGACGTTATTCTTACTCACTGGTGCAGGATTTCCTTCTGTTAGTTCTTTATTCTCCGAAAGTGGTGCTTCATCCAGCCTCAGGGATACGAAGCGACTCCAGATCGTCGACAGCGCCCACTTGTAGTTCTCAAAAGAGAAGTATTCATCAAACAGGTCAATGTTGATACCTTCCGTAACATTCTCAAAGAGCTCAAGCAGCACCGACTCTTTCAATCTCGCATAGTCCAGAGCTACCTTCTGCTCCATCTGCTGAGCAATAAAGAACAAATTACTGCCTTCCAGCACCTTGAGCTCTTCCTGCTCAAAGTACAGAGCATTATAATACGTCTGAGGCAAGAGCTCAATGTGCTTGGCCCATTTGGACTTACTGCCCAACAGGAACTTTTCATAGAGCAGTGCAATGGCCAATTGGTCGTCTTCACGTTCAGGCGTGAGCTGCTGGAAGAACTCGATACTCTGCAGCACCTCATTCTCCTGCAGACTCTTGACGGACAGCACCGAGTCCAATGGGATACTGAAGACTTCCGTATGTGGCGTCACATCCTCAGCGATGAACACACCGCGCTCTGCCTCACACGCGCCCTCCTGAGTCTCGTACACGAAGTCTGTGGTGATCTGCACCTTGAGCGCCTCGGCTGCCCACTCGTTGTAGCCTACGAACGCGTCGCCTGTCATATCTGCGGTTTTCTCGTCTCCTGGCGCCATATTCTCTTGCGTTCTCTGCCTTGTGGATCTCTTTTTCTTGTGTAGCCAGCGCCGCGGACTCGGCGAGGCTGCATGTGGTCAGCCGAAGAGCTACTTGTGCTTCACCTTTTTGGATCAGATGTAAAGCGGTATATTGAACAAAGTATGGCGCAAAATGGTGTAGAAACTGTGTACATTGTGGACGACTTGTGTACAAGTCAGTGTGTGTGTGTCAAGAATGGTGGTCAAGTACGTCTCGCTTTCTCTGCAAACCTCCCACGCTCCGATTCCTGATACAAAATGCCTCAATACAATATCGAGGTATTATCGAGGTACTGGTAACCTCTCCGTATGATTCATTCGGCACAGATTTTATTGTGGTCTGTTACCACCACCCGTAACTTTTCGGTGATCAGATTCTCGACTCCGGCTTTCTCTGCAGGAAGAACGCCATGTTTGGTGAAATTTGTCGACGAATAATTAGCCCTAACAAAGTAAGCTACAACTTCAGATTCATGGCAAACTTGCCTTACTTGCACTTCACTGCGCTCGTAAAATCCGATCCTGCCTGCCATCCTGGCGAGCAGCGATGCTGGTCTTTGTCTAGCGCCGCTCGTTTTATCGTCTTGAAGGGCTTCGGGCGCAGCAGCTGTTGATGCCTACAATTTTCTTCCGCTCTTGCGGGATTTTAGTCAACGTGCACTTGTGCATTTCTTGGATACAAAACCAAAGTATTGACCAGTGATGTGAAAGTTTTGCAATGTCTTGGCTCGAATCGATAGTGCAGCACACGTGCCTGTCTGCCAAATTGGACGAAACCTACGATGTGGAGGTTGAGCCGAAACACAACCTCTACGATGTCTCACCCAGACGCGTTTGTATGTCCATAATGTAGCTCCACCAAGCCCGTTTTCTGCGGGTTGGCGTGCGTCATGACCTAACGTCGTCCAAGTAATGGACATCACTTGAGGGTGACAGCCTAAAGTGAATTTCACCAAACCCAAATTTTGCCTTTGAGACCTAATCGGTCACTCTCATTTCGTCATCATCATTCACAAGTCGCACTAGTGTCATGTCGCTGGACTTGGCGGTGTCCTCGACTCCAGGACGCGACAAGGGCGGCTTCTCCGTCAAGACGGAGGCCGCACGCATCCAAGAGTTGTCATTAGCAGGTGAGAACGAGAGTGCGCGAAGCTTGCGGAGTTCGCCCAAGCGTAAGCAACGGCCAGCCAGTGGAACTGTGCCCACAGACCTGACGTCGCTGTCTGCTGAACTACCGAGCGATAAGAAGCGAAGCAACAAGCGCGCACTCTTGACGTCTTTGCCTGGCGATAGACGACGCGATGGTGAAGTGGTGGAGGTCGAGGGACATCTCGTGGTTGCGGAACAGGTCGACAGAGGAGACACGCCAGTGTTCAGGACGCTTGGATCGGTGAGGCGTCTACGCTATTGACGGATGGAGATAAAGTGCTAACAGTGTGTTGCCATGCAGATTTACTGTGTGCTGGTGAGGAAACACAGTGGCTTGTCGCTGGAGACAGTGTCGAAAGACAGTCATCATACTATTGTGCTGGACGTTGACGTCATGGACCTAGTGCATGAACCATTCAAGAAGGACCGCAAGTTCCAGCTGCAATATCAATCTAATGGGCTGGGAGATAGTGGCAATGGACTCCGAGCGCCGTCGTATGTGTTTATGGCCTCTATATCAATCTAATGGGCTGGGAGATAGTAGCAATGGACTCCGAGCGCCGTCGTTTGTGTTTATGGCCTCCACGAAGGAGGAGTATGTCGAGTGGGTCAATGGCATTCTTAGATACCAAGCGACTGGGAACCGAGACAACACTGTGACGAAGACAGACAAGAGTACAGGTTCCGGAGGCTATGTTACAATCCAACAAGGGATGGCAGATACGAGTGAACGGAGTGAACAGCGTAATCTGACGCAGCAGGATGACGACCGTCAACAAGTGCAGTCTTCTCTAGGAGAATTCGTGTATTCCACTCAACCGAGGACCAAGCATATTATCCTCATACGCCATGGACACTACATCAATGCCCACGTGCCCCAAGTATCTGATTCGCTGCAAGTGCTGTCGCAAATAGGAAGGCAGCAAGCTGAGTTTACTGGTAAATGCCTGGGAATGGCGCACAACCGTATTCCCACTCGTCATGACGTTACTATCCATCACAGCGATATGACACGCGCAGTGGAAACGGCTGGTATTATCTCCAGTAACTTTGGTGGCGAAGTTTCGCTGAAACCGAGTGCATTGCTGCGCGAAGGCTGGCCTGGAACGCCATACTCTACTGACTCCGCTGTGGGGGGAGCTGCTGCTGCACGCAACAGTAGTGCATTTCATGCAATGCAGGAAAGGAGTCGTGCGGATGTCGAGCGAATGCAGAAGGCGTTCAACTGGTTCTTCCTAACTCCCGAAGCCCAAGACGAGAACGACGAGGAGTCGTACTGCGTGCTTGTGTGTCACGCTAACCTGATCCGGTTCTTCTTGTGTCGTGCACTTGGAATTGACCCTGCGAATACATGGGGTCACTTTGAGATCAACCACTGCGGTATCACGCGTATTGATGTGTGCGTCAATCGTCCTATCAAGATCACTGCAGTGAACGAGACCGGTCACCTCCCCCAGTCCCTCATCACATCCAGCGAAGACCATCTATAAGCAGGTGGTGAAGGGAGCAGCATATTGCTGCAGGAAATATATGTCGTCAACGTGTTAGACAAACCGCAGTGTGCCGAGCCTTGGGTTATTAGCACTTAGACTCGTGATGCTAAAACTGAATGTGAAATGGCGCTGTCCTAGACAGCTGAGTTACTGACATGGTCCGTGCCCGAGAAAAAGTCCTCGTTGAAAGCATCCAGACGCGCAACCTGCTCAGAGGTTAGCTTCACATTGGCCGCTTCCAAATTCTCCTTTTGTCTCGCTTCGTGCACAGACTTTGGTAGTGTCGTGTATCCCTTCGCGATGTCCCACGCAATCAGCACCTGAGCCGGCGTTGCCTGCACTTCGTTGGCGATCTCAATGAGTCGTGGGTCATCAATCTTCTTCACTCTCGCGAGGGGTGAAAAAGCTTGCAACAAGATCCCATTCTCTTCACAGTACTTGACCAGCGGCTCTCTCGTGAGCCACGGATGCAGTTCGATCTGGTTCACCGCCGGTTTGACTCTCCACGTCTCTGCCAACTTGGCCAGATGAGGTTCCCCGAAGTTGGACACACCGATGTCGCGTAGCACTCCCTCCTTCTGCAGGTCCTCAAGTGCTCGCCAAGTGTCTGCCCGTAGCTTCGGGTCGAATGGTTGATGCAGCAGGAACAAGTCGATATACCCGCAACCGATGAGCTCGTTGCTCGAACGTGCACCTTCAATGGCCTTGTCGTAGCCCCAGTGGAACTCGCGCAACTTGCTCGTGATGAAGATCTCGTCGCGCGGGATTCCAGAGTCTCGTACGGCACGCCCTACATCCGCCTCGTTCTCGTACAAACGCGCAGTGTCAATGTGGCGGTACCCTAAGCGCAAAGCAGATAATACCGACTCGTACGTTTCTTCACCGGCTGCTGCCTTGTAGACCCCGAGGCCGATCAGAGGCATACGCGCCCCACTCGGTAGCACAACGGAACGGCTAGCAACGCTCATGTCAAACAAAGAATCAGAAGTTGACAAGATCCGTTACTATCATCTTCTACAGATCCTTCTATAATCACTTTGAAAGTCTATTTAAAAAGTCTACTTTTCTCAAGGTTAGCAGTTACTACAGCACTTTAAACAAGGATAAACGTTTGATATTATTTCTTCTGGTATTAATAAATATTCTATTACATAGACTTGGAGCTACTTTTCACTATCGTCTTTGGCAGTCAGAACCTCCACAAACTGATCAAGAAGATCACACGCCCCCTCATTGAAGCACATTGCTCACTCTTCATCCTGACGTCAAGAGCTCAAGTCCAAGAGAACAAACTATCGCAGTCATGCGGGTGTCTCTGATCCTCGCTACAGCTGCTGCTACCGCTTCAGCCTCGTCTTTCTCGCTGCCGGAACTCACCAGCCATGGCGGCTACGGATACGTCCGCAGCCCCGACCGCTCCGTGTCCCTCACGTCCCCACGCCCACACGAAGTGCTGGACATGTCGAAGCTGCCCAAGAACTTCGACTGGCGCAACGTCAATGGCACACGCTACGTGACCATCTCACGTAACCAGCACATCCCGCACTACTGTGGCTCCTGCTGGTCATTCGGTGCGACCCTCAACACCTCGTTGAAGTTGATACCTTGCTAACATAACCTTTGATTTGTTATATGTATCATATATCAGCGGCGACATCAGCTTTGGCAGATCGTATCCTTATCTCCAAGGAGCGCAATCCAGGCAACAAACCCTCTGTGGAAGTGCATCGAGAAGTGGTACTATCGCCACAAGTGATTCTCAATTGTGATAAGAAGGACAATGGCTGCCATGGTGGTGATCAGCTCGAAGCTTATCGCTATATACAGAAGAACGGAGTCCCTGAAGAAGGATGTCAGCGCTATGTAGCTACGGGACATGATACAGGCAATACGTGCACAGATATGGATGTGTGCGAGAATTGCTTGCCATCCAAGGGCTGCTTCCCTCAGAAGACATACGACAAGTACTACGTGTCGGAATATGGTACAACCCTTGGAGAACAACAGATGATGGCGGAGATTTATGCTCGTGGACCTATTGCATGCAGTGTCGCAGTTACTGACGAGTTCCTCAAGTACTCGGGAGGTATCTTTGACGACAAGACCAATGCTACAGATGTGGATCATGCTATCTCGATTGTCGGCTGGGGAGAAGAAGATGGTGTGCCCTATTGGGTTTTGCGGAACAGTTGGGGGAGCTTCTGGGGTGAAGATGGCTGGATGCGTCTTGTACGCGGTGTGAACAATGTGGGTGTCGAAGGTGAGTGCGCGTTTGGTGTGCCCAAGGATGACGGATGGCCGACCCCAGTCAAGATCAAGGAGGAAGAAGATGTGATCGATGAGGAGAAGGACACGTCAGTGGAATCAACGCTCGGTGGATGTCGCCAGAAGCTGCACTTTGCTGGTGGTGAACGTGTGATCTCGCCGCTACCTCATGAGACGATGGATGTCAATGACCTTCCGAAGAATTGGGACTGGCGTGATATCAACGGCAAGAACTATGTAACGTGGGACAAGAATCAGCATATCCCGAAGTACTGTGGAAGCTGCTGGGCGCAAGGAACAACGAGTGCACTGTCGGACCGCATCTCCATTATGAGAAATGGTACGATTATTGGTATGTTGCTATACGCTGCTATTTGGTGACTGATAATTTGTGTCTAATGTAGCTACTTGGCCGGAAATCGCGCTATCGCCACAGGTTCTCATTAACTGTCACGCTGGCGGCACCTGCAACGGCGGAAACCCTGGATTGGTGTACGAGTACGCACACCGCCACGGTATTCCTGACCAAACATGCCAGGCGTATCAAGCAACGAATCTTCAATGTGACCAATTTGCTATCTGCGAAACGTAAGCGTTGGGGTGATATGTAGAATGGATGAGTTGATGCATCAGAAACTGACTATTGTGCCTTTGTTGTTTGTGACTCAGTTGCTGGCCGTCGAAGGAGTCGTTTACCCCTGGTGTATGCGAGCCCATCAAGAAGTTCGCCAAGTACTATGTTTCTGAGTACGGCTCGGTGAGCGGTGCTGACCGCATGAAGGCCGAGATCTACAAGCGTGGTCCTATTGGTTGCGGCGTGCACGCTACGTCGAAATTCGAGGCGTACGACGGTGGCATCTACTCGGAGCATGTCATGTTTCCCATTATCAATCACGAGATTTCAGTCGCCGGTTGGGGATACGATGAGGAAACGGACACTGAATACTGTACGTGTTGTTTGCAACTCAGCTGTATGCGGTGGTATTGACTCTTGTGTTTACTAGGGATCGGACGCAATTCGTGGGGCACGTACTGGGGTGAGAATGGTTGGTTCCGCATTCAGATGCACCACAACAACCTTGGTATCGAGCAGGACTGCGACTGGGGTGTGCCTCTTCCGGACGGCTCAAAGCCAAACGACTTTGTTGTCGACTACCAGGGCAATCAAGCGGACGAAGCAACTGGCAGAAACTTCCTTCACGTGGGCGACAATGCGTAAGAAGCAACAAGAACGGTAACAGAGGTAGTCTACATGTAGATTGTGCGTATCCCTAACATACACAAATCGCTCAGTGACCGTTAAAATAATGAAACGACCATGAAAGGACGTTGATAGATATGTTCATGAGATCCTCCGGTCACAACAAAAGACCATGGCGATCGTCGATTCAAGCGGCGATCGCTGCCATTTGTTCACGGACGTGTTTGGCCGTCTGCTTCAATTGTCGTTGGCATGTATCGCCATCTTCATGCTCTACATCAAACGTAAACTCGAATTTCCCATTCGGCCGATCAAAGTCTGGGCTCTGGACGTGAGCAAACAGTCTCTTGGAGCGCTCTACATCCATTGTATCAGTGTCATCTTGTCCATCGTAATGGTTGCTACATCTTCTGAAGACTATGACGAGGTATGGAATGTTTTGGTCCTATATATCATCAACACTAACATAGCTATTCTCATGAATGACAGTGTGGAATTTACTTTGTCAACTATGTGATCGACACGACTTGGGGTGGCTTTATCGTGATCGTATTCCTGCGTATGATCGACAAAATTGCTGCACGTGTTGGCTTCATGGACATCGCACGTTGTGGAGACTACGGGGACCCACCACAGATGAGAATTTGGTGGACACAATTCTTGGCGTATCTGGTAGCTCTCACCCTTATGAAGATGGTGGATGTGCTCGTACTTTGGCTTTTCTTCCCAGACATTGCGTACTTCTCGACGAGGTTGTTTTCAGCTTTCGAGCACCACCGCCATTTAGAGTTGTCTATCGTGATGCTCGTGATTCCAGGGTGCTGCAACTCCGCTCAGTTCTGGATCATAGACTCGTACTTGAAAAGCGACAACAACCAGCTCAAGTTCCTACCTGCAATTGCAGATGACAGTGAAAAACGGTGGATAGGTCAGGACATCGTTGCAGGTTTACCGGCACCGCCATTGTACCAAGGTGACGACTCTGTCAAGAGTGTAAGTCCGCTCTGAATCCGACTTTATTCGTATGTGTGTTGTTTTACTACGGGTCATTCAGTCGGGTATCGTGCGCGTTGCTGCTGAAGTTGTGCTCTCCTTTGTTCTATAAGCTCGTCCACTGACAGATTTGAGGGATGTGCAGCGGCAGAAGCCGAAGGTGACAACATCCTAGTAGTGTCAGGTTTCTCACTAAGTCCTCGATTACTGCTGATACCGGCTGGTGCAGTCGTAGGTGTGGGCTGGCTGCTGCTTGACTCTTTCTGCGTGGGGTTTCCACTAGTAGTTGCCGAGGTGCCACTAGTTTCTGCATTACGCAACGCAACAATTGAAGCATTGACAAGTCTCTGAAGGGCATTCACCTCTCGTGCCAACCATTTTGCAGGCTCACCCAATTTTTCAACTCCACCCGCAGTTTGAAGTGTAGCATCAGATGCTTCGCCAATTGCTGTTACGAGGGCCTTAATTTTGTGTTCCATGATGGTTTGGACTGCCCGCCTCTCCTTCACTAAAGTCTCACATCGTGCTTGAAGTTGTGTCTGCTGATCACCTGTAGCGGCTCGGGCCTGCAGCCATTGGTTTTCCATCATCAAGCTTTCTAATTGTCGTTGCAGGATTGCAAGCTGCTGCTTGTCCCTGGCGTTTCCAGAGCGGTTAAGATCCTTGGTACGCGCCTCAAGTTCCACCTGAACGAGCTTTTCTAGCTTTTCACGCATTTGAAACTCAACAGAGACCTTCTCAGACTTTACATCTTCTAGCTCCTTTGACATCCGTTGGTGTTCTGCTGACTGTGCATCCACCAAAGTGCGTAGTTCTTGAATCTTTTCTTCGGCAGAAAGCAAACTCGATCCTCCAGTACGAGGGGAATTATTATTGCTGTAGTTGTTGTCATTGATAATAACAGGGTCCACTGGATGAGGTCGGAACTGTTTGTGTGTGATAAGCAACTCAGCTGGAGGCTCAGATACACGACCCGAAGCAGCCGACGATACCGTCACTTGTGCTGCACCGCCACCCCAATCACCAAGCGCCTTCAGTAATTCTGCATCAATTTTACCTGGGGAATTTGCATTGTGCTCCATCGCCACACGCTGCAAGTGAATTAGGTGTGCTGTCTTCTCATCAAGCTTTTCCTCGAGCTCTTTTTGATGACGGTCGTAAGCGTCTAACTCGTCCTGCAGTGCGGTAATCTGCTCGTCACGCTCGTTCAATCTTTGTGTGAGTGCTATCATGATATCACGCTGCTTCAACAGCAACTGCTTATAGCGATCCACCTGAGCTTTCTCTTCCTCGATGGTCTCTCGTTCCTTTTCGAGATCCGCAAGTCGGCACTCATACTCCTGCCGGATTCGATCTTGATGCTCCTTGATTGCATCTCGTATCAACGGATCTTCAACATTAAGAGCTTCGCCTTCACCACCGCTTGATCCAACTGTAGGGGTCAGGCGTCGCTGGTTGCTCATGAGCATTTGTGACGTAAGTGCTGAGATGCGTTGCTCAAGGCGCTTCTTCTCTTCTTTCTCCCGCATGAATTCGCGAGAGCGTTCCTCAAGTGCACGTATGGCTGCCATCTTGTCTTCCTCTGCTCGGCGGCGTTGTTCATCAAGCTCAAGTAATCGACGTTTATCTACCACATTGCGTGACCGTTCTTCTAACTCTGCCCGAAGGCGCTTCAACTCACGTTCATACTTTCGTAGCAACGACTTTTGATCCAAATCTTCGTTTACACGCGCTTCATTTTTGATATGCTTGGCACGGTTAGCAAATTTGAGTGTTGAAAGTGACTCTGTCATAGCCTCTAACGCGGGTGAAACCATTGCCATCATCGTTGTCTTACAGTTACCACCCAACGAGTCTTCCAGAATGCGTGTGAGCTTACTATCACGGTACGGAATATGTTGGCGTCCTCGTGCATCTGTGAGGGCTGAGATAACATTTCCCAGTGCTGAAAGAGATTGATTGATCTTCTTGCTCTCCTCCAGTCGTTGACCTGTTGCACCGGAGAGCCTCACACGCTCTGAGCCAGCAAGATCTACCAGGTTAAGTTTACCAACTTTGAAACTCTGTCGTACCATGGCCTCCAATTTGGGGTGCAATCCCGCCATGCCATTTGCATTCGTCCCATTACCACCAGGTCCTTTTCCGCCTGCACCACCTTTCGTAGGAGCGTTGCCACCACCATGACGAGCTTGGTATGCGTTAACGAGAGCCATAAACTCCTCTGGCGCTACGTCATTACCTTTCGAGTCCACATACGTTGTTTTACTCTGCTCCGCAATAATGATGAAGACAGCATGACTACGTGACGATAGTTCATTCATTTTCGTACTGCCAGTAGCCCGCATAGCGCCACCGCGTTCCATGAGACCGTAGATTTCTTCCGGAGAGCGTACAACCCATTCTGATAAACCTTCCACAAACACGCCGCGGCGTTTGTCCTCTCGAATCGTTAAATTGGTTCGTTCCGGCTTAAGCAAGTCTGAAATGGACTCGTTGTAAATTTGCAGATATGACGCGCGCACGAGGAATCGACAGCGAGCAGAAACGTTCGCCTGAATGTGACAAAAGATCTGTTCAATAGCGCGTGGAATGATTCCGCGCTCCTCAACACTGCCGGAGCCGCTGTTGAACCCTTCCATGGTGTACGTCTTACCAGTTCCGGTCTGCCCGTAGGCAAATATGGTGGCATTGTATCCTTCAAGCGACGATTCCACCACAGCCTTAGCGGTGTTCTCGTATACAGTACTCTGGGTGCATTGCTGGTCGTAGACATGGTCAAAAGAAAACACGTGATTGCCGTATGCGCCTGGTGTGCTTGATTCACCTTCGCCATTTCCACCACTGCCTCCGCCAAATGCCAGTGCACTCAGGTTCTCTGACACTGTGAGTAGATGACCCTGCTGATCCACGTTGATTACATTTTGGAATGGGTGATCGCCATGAAGTTCACGAGGTAATGGAGGTCGCACACGAATCACCACCTTGAAATTACTCCCACGTTCTCCAGCGAATCGACTTGAGCTACTTGAGGTACTGTGTGCTGGTGACGAAGGTCGCTCCCCGAAGAATCCGTCTGAAGTCGTGGACGCTGTCTCGGTATCTTCACTGCTACGTGATCCACCAGTCGAATTGTAAGCATTGGATATGGCTGTTCGCTGGAGATATGCGGCTGCGGTGGCTGGTGTCTGAGCGTAGTACTGCTGTTGATGTTGCATTGGCTGAGCACGGCGTGACATATTACTTGGCGAAGACGTGCTGCCGTGAGGGGACGATCGCGCGCTACAGGATGGCGAATTCGAAGCCGACACGTTGATGCTCATGCCTTGGGCATACGGGTGACCCCCACGACTTGCAGCGCGAGGTGTGGTCCCACTTGGGCTTCGAGATTGACGTAACGACGAGTTAAAGTCGCCAGCGCTCCTCATCTTCGTGAAGCTTGGGTTGGACTTCGCTGCTCACGAATGACAGGAGGTTCCTCGCAGAGTGAAGGCAGCCAGGGAGTGTTGAGCTGTCCAGTCGCGTCCCTTGAACTCCGATACTCCTACGCCTTGGCTGAGAATGCAATCACTGGAAACGGATAAGTTCATACTACAGCAGAGACTAAGAGCACAGTCAAATAAATCTATTTGTTTGGGCGTAACCGCATACCTGAAGGCTTCTCTGCTGCGCGCATCAGTTAGCATCCCTTCAAGGTAAGAGACATCTTGATGTTCATCGCAGCCAGCTCGTTGGCCAGGTAGCGGAAAACGTAGGGCATGGCAACAGGCTGGCAGGTCTCGCCCGTTTGGCAAACTGTACAGTACCACTGGGTCTTGGACTTCATGGCGATGGCGATCTCTCCCTGGCCTGCAGTCTCGACTGTCGAACGCTGTGTAGCGTTCGAGAGCAGACTACCACAGTTTGTACACACAGTAGCAATGTGCTTGTCGGAACAATTCATGAGACGATCTTGAAGCAGGAATGCACAGCCGTGGGCAAGCATGGAATCGCGCTCCATCTCACCAAAACGGATACCTCCACCCTTCTTACGGCCCTTCACGGGCTGGCGGGTCAACGAGTTCATCGGACCCGTAGCGCGCACCTGACTCTTGTCACTAACCATATGACGCAGACGCTGGTAGTACACAACGCCAATGTAGATATCGGCCTGCATGACCGTGCCAGAAATACCCGAGTACAGAGGTTCGCTTCCCATGTAGTTATAGCCGTGTTCCTTCAGCTGCGAACCGAAGTAGTCGATCACACGGTCCTTCTCGCTGAATTTGAACGGGGTAGCGTCCATGTACTTGCCCTTCAGCGCACCCGTCTTAGCAGCCATAGACTCGATAAGCATACCAATGGTCATACGTGACGGGAAGGCGTGCGGGTTAATGATAATGTCTGGCGAGATGCCAGACTCAGAGAACGGCATATCCGCCTGCGGCCACAAAATACTCATGACACCCTTCTGTCCGTGACGGGACGAGAACTTGTCACCGATCGTTGGGTTACGGCAGAAACGCAGCTTGATGCTGGCCTTGGTAAACTCGGATGCCTGGGATGAGCTACCAATCATGTTAACCTGCTCAATGATCGCAGGCTCGGTCTCCTTGTGCTTCTGGAACGAAGGAAGACCCGTAGTCTCATCAATCCAGCTCGCAATTGGGTCGCCGTGGTTCACGACCTGGCCAATGTGCGGGAAACCATCGCGATCCAGCTTCATGGAGCAGAATTCGCCGCTGCCATCCGTCTTGATGTTGGAGAAGTATTTCTTCGATGTCGAACTGCCCTGCTTGCCGCCTGAGCTAATGTCCACAGTCAGTTGTTTGTACACCGACGCGTGAGCAAAACCCCGCTCGTACGATGACTTGTTCAGAATCATAGCATCCTCCATATCAAAACCGGTGTACGAAATCACAGCCACCACAGCGTTGGTGCCCAACGGGTACTCGTCGAGCTGGTACTCGCGCAGACGCTCGTTCTGCACGATTGGGATCTGAGGTGATTGGATACGGTACATCTTGTTGTCCGAACGGTGCACGATTGAGTGGGCAGGCGTACCCATGGTTTGCTTAGCCATCTGGCACTGGTACATATTACGAGGAGATTGGTTGTAGTCGGAGAAAGGAGTCAAGGAGGCCACCAGCGACAGCATGTTTGTAGGCTTGATCTCCATGTGAGTCGTCGCTGGGCGAATGTCATCCTTTGTACACGCGATATCCATAAAAACCTGCTCCATGGGTCCAATGTACTCAATGCGCTTGGTGTCCATCTGCATCACCGGACGCGACATACGTGCAGCGTCGGCCGACAAGAACAGTCCTGGGAAAGGACCACCACGGGTAGGCAAGATAAGACATACCTCAAGGTTCGATACAACACCATTGGCATCGCGCTCATCCGAACTCTCTGCCGACTTGATCTTGCGCAAAACATCAGTAATACGCTTGCACACCTCCGCAGGCGCACCACCGAGCACCTTACCGTTTAACATCACAGGCAGGTACGAGTACGGCACGATAAGAGCGCCATCAGCATGTCCTGACGTAGGGATCATACCCAAGCTTGCCAGGAAGCGAGCTAGCTTCACCTCTTGCTGCAAGTAATCGTCCGCCTTAAATGCAGGGTAGCTCACGAGCTGGCACTCCACAGCCAAGTGGTTCAACAAACCACATGGAGATCCATCAGGAGTGTGCACCGGGCACAGGAAACCCCAGGAGTCGGGTAGCAGTTTACGCACCGCTGTCGTCTTCATCTCAGTAAAGAACTGACCACGGTGAACGGAGCGGAAGTGCGAGAAATAACGGTAGTAGTTTAGCTTCTCGGCAACAATGGTGTAACCAGCAATTTGCAGTAAATCGAGACCGCTTGATGAGCGAAGGTTGCCAGTGTTCAGGAAATAAGTCATCGCATTGCCAATGTTGACAGTACGTTCCCACATCTTGCGCAAAAAGACCTGGTCCATCACGACAGACTTTTTCCTGCTTTGCGTCTCTTTTAAAATGTTAGCGCGGATCGCAGCGAGAGATTCCTGCAGCTTCTCCTTCAGGATCATCAAGTACAGGTGACCAGGCAACAACAACTCGTGGTTCATGACAGAATCGGCGTTGTCCTCGGGAACATCACCCTTTGCAAATGCGTACAACTTACGCAGCATCAAACACAGCAGCTCCACCTTCTGCGTGCGTCCTTTCTCACCCTTTGGAATGTGCACAAACAGGAAGTCATCCAATAGCCTGTTACCGACTTCCACATTGCTCATGCTTTCGTACGCGTACGGCATCGCAAAACGGAAGTGCTTACCCAGGTACGCCAGCGCCTCATCACGCGAGTATAACGAGAACTTCTTGGCTTCACGCAAAATCAACTCCACTCGAGCAGACAAATACGTGTTCTCGTGGTCTCCACGCAGCACACGCTCGTAAATTTCACGGTCCGTCAAAGGGTAAAGTGCCTTAAGTACAAGGCCCACTGGAATCATAAACTCCTGCTTCTTTACGCCAAAACGCACAGTAGCATTACCATCCTGCAAGTAGTGCATCGTCACGGTAACAGCGGTTTGGTCGCGCTTGACGCACTTCATAAACACAGCCAACTCCGTATACAGGTCGCCACGGTTAGCAAAAGCACCACGACGCACAGCTGTAATATGGTGGCGACGTGGCATCTGCAGCAGACGTACGCAGCGCTCGTTACCATTACAGATGAAGTATCCGCCCATTTCATTAGCCTCTTCACGAGCCTTGACAAGTTCGTTAGGTGACATGCCGTTCAGATGGCAGCGCTTGGAGCGCACCATAATAGGGATCTCACCCACTACACGCTGGATGCGCTCAACGTTCTGAGAGTCACCAAAGGAGCGCGCAAGTGTCACGACCAGCGGGGCTGTGTACGACACGCCGCGTTGACGGCATTCACTAGGCAGCAGCTTCTGCTCGCCCGTAATCTGGTTCTCCGTGGTAGGGTAGCCAATCTGGGCATTCTCGATCCAAATGTCCATGCGATGCTGGTTGGGCAGCTGCACTGGCACCTTGGACAAGTCGGCAACAGCCAGGTCGAGACCCTCGGTCAAGAAGAAGTTGAACGAGTCCAAGTGCGGCGACACGAGGTTCTGCAGCTTCCCATTACTGTTGTTGCAGTTGAGTATATACAAACATCAAGTACAAAGTCAATTGACATGGCAAGAGTGATGGTCAGTGAACATTGAACGTACGTCTTGGCAGGAACCGAGCGCGAACTGGAGGACGGGTTCGTGGACGGCCACTCATTCACGTAAGTCTTCGTCTTGCTGGACTTCTTCTTTGTACTCTTGTCGCCCGCCATGGCCACGGGTCAGTCGCTGCGTCTAGAGAGAGACCTGCCAACGTACTGAGGATGCGCAAGTGCACGAATGGAGGTCAATCGGCGCCGCTTGCTCAGCCAGCCAACGCGAAAAACCTCACCTCGAAGGTGAAAAACCTCGACGTCAATACACCTAACCGCACGACGTGATATTAAATATTATCAGGAGCATTCACGTACAAAGGTTCAACATCTTTTACAGACAGGTTTGCTTACAACAAATTCTCTGGTAGAATCGCATTGTAGAGAATATAGCGATTCAGGATATCAAATATCAAAGTGCCGGAGTGATGGTCTGTTAGTTGAAGTCTGTATCCATCTGCATGAGCTTGGTGCGTCGCTGGGAACGGAGCTTCGTCAAGGTCTGTCCGCCCACGTTCGTCTATCTGCGCCATCGTGGACTTCACCGATATTTGCCAAGTGAGGCGGGGGGACGTTTGCAACAGTGTATTTTTATATTAGTGGTGGTGGTTTTGTGCATTGACTTGAAGCGTTACAGCGCCGGGAAGGCCTGTGAGCCTGTGCTGCGTTTTACGACGAGTGTTGCGTTATACGACGACACCTCTTGCCCCGCGATTGTGTTCAGTAGCTTCATGCGCGACGGCTATAGACTTCAGTCAGCATATCCATAACTTTGTACCAACTTGAGGAGATCTCGAGGTGGCTGCAACCAAGAAAGGAACGTACGACGGGAAGCGGGTGAACCCGCTCCGTACAGGCCGACACGGTGGAGACGCCGGCGTTCAGGGGTGGGGCACTGCCGCCACTGCGTCAAATGTCTGATGGCAGCATCCTTGATGATCGGTCTGCCGTCACGCCATCGAAACTGCTGCCGGGAAGGCTACAAACGTCAGATCATCTTGGATGCAACGAAAGTGAGCAACAGTCTAGTTCTGCCCATGACGCGTCTGATGGAGATTCGGCTCTCTCTTCGGCCAAACCTGGCATCTCCAGATATAATAGTTTTAAAACAAGGACTCCTTCGTGGAATGCGGACTCCGCTCTATCCATTGATATCCCTATTGTACCGACATGCATGGAGCCTCCAACAGAAGAAAACAATTGTACGCATGCTCAAGACCGAGGAGAGTGTGAATCGCGGACTGAGACGTCAGACCGGCCCGTGCGCCTTGTGAAGCGATCGTCACTAAACAGAAATGGTTCTGGTAGCTTTCGAGTTTCCAGGGTACATCCCATATTGACTAGTGAGGAGGAAAGTAGTCGAAGTCGGCGGATATCAAGTGATAAGGCTATCGATGAGGAGCCAGATAGGCTTTCAAGCTTCGACGGGCAAGACATGGAGCCAATGATAAGTAGGAAGTTATCCCTGCATAAAGTGCAGGTCGCGTCGCAAGGTGATGCTGTCGCAGCGGTGGCAGCAGCAAGAAGTTCTTATCCGTCTGTTGATCCATCCATCCATCGCATGATATACTTCCGCACGAAGAAGGAGCTCAGCGATTTGTTCCAGTTGCCAGACGTGTCAATGTGGGGTCGTCGGTTTAATCGTGTAGTATTTGTCCTCATTTTACTGGACATTGCAGACCTTGCCATCGAGACGTGCGACGGACCGAACATGGGAAGCACTGACCCTGATTACCCGTATCTGCCAACAGAAGCAGATCATGAGATTTACGATGGTATATTTGCAGGGGCTTTCACATTGGAGTTTTTGGGGCGAATTATTGAAACGAGAAACGCTCGAGCTATAGTTCGGGACCCATTCATGTGGTTAGATTTTGTTGGAATTTCTCCGTGGTATATCCTGCAGAGTTTGAAGGCACTAGGTAGCAAGTTAGATGTGGAGCACCACGTGAATCTACTGCGATTGCTCCGCACTGCACGCTTGGCAGTCATTTTGCGCCACTATGAACAGTCAAAAATTATTTTTTTGGCTATCAAGTCCAGCTTGCGGCCACTTGGGATCACCTTGTTTTTTCTGTTTACACTGGTGATGATCATTGCCACTGCGATTTTTTATGCCGAACCTTGCTATAATGTGGAGACCTGCACCTTTACGGACATCTTCAACTCGGCGTATTTTGTGATGGTCACGTAAGTAGTACTTCCCCTTTTATTGGATTCGATTGCAGCACTCATGATATTTGTGTTGACATGTAGGGTTGCAACTGTGGGGTATGGCAACCAAGTACCATCTTTGAAAAATCCAGGCTCGATGATGTTGACGATGATTGCTATGATACTGGGTCAGATATATTTCTCGATGCCCGTGGCGATTATCGGCAACAATTTTCAGCTGACCAATGAGAATTTTCAAATGGATAAGAAGAAGAAGGCCCGATATCTAGATGCTTCACTTTCTCCATTTGACTGTCAGAATCTGCACAATCATGCTAAACGACTGTGTGATATTCAGTATCATTTATTGAAGGCATGGTCAGTTGTACACAACCACATCTACCACATCTTGCGTACAAATACTAGCAGTACCCAGTCATTGACAATGGAAATGCTCGCAAACGAAACCGACCATCAGATCAAGGTCAAAGAAGGCATTAGCCGTTTACTAGAAGTCCATGCCGAAGCCGTCACGCTATTAGACGTTTTTATTCCTCACCGGAGAAAATCATTTCACATGAACCTGGATTTCCAAGGACAAGGAGTGCTAAGTAATATGTATGCAAAGGCAAAGAGAGCTATCCTTCTTGACAACACGTACTACCGTCGTGGACCCACGGACAGCTTCTCAAACTTTAAGAGGCCGGATTTGGTTGCTACTGGAGGTACCAGATTCGTCGCGGTTAGCCTCGATTGTAAACCAAACTATGGTTGGGTGTGCTCTAGTCAGTATCATGATATTTTTTACAGAATCGTTGCAGGAGCTGGCAGCAAGTGGTGTTGAAACCAATGGCTGCAGGTCAGTTGTCAAAAATTACTGCAGCACCACTGGCTTTAACGCAATGGATCCCGCGTGTTTCAGGCGGTTCGATAATGGTACAAGTGATTTCACTGAGCGACTCCACTTCTCCTGTTCTAGCGTAACTGAGTCTCCGGCATGTTATGGAAATGGGGTGAACTTTGGTTCGCTGAATGCATCTGCGTTGCCATGTATCGATGCATTTCTTGAAACTGGCGCTGATTTTGTGTGCTATCGCCAGCAATGTCGAGCATCTCTAAACATGATCTTCGATATGGGGCCGTATTGGATCTACTTTGAATGGCTCTTCGGTATGGTTTTCTCGGTCGAGCTTGCGCTCCGATTTTATATATCACAAAATCGGAAGGAGTTCTGGAAAAATATCTATGTCTTTTTCGATGTGGTTGCGATTATACCGTTCTTCGTCGAGGTCATCGAGCTTCTCTTCGCGCATATACAGCCAGACTATGCTATCGTTGCCACAGCACCGTCATTTCTCTCTGTGATTCGTGTGCTTAAAATTATGCGGATACTCAAACTCACACGGGTAAGATTACTTGCAAACATTGACAATCATTAACAGCTACTAATTCTAGAATTGCTCAGCACTTTCGCGGGACAAAGGTGTTAGCTTCCACTGCAATAAAAGTCTGGAAGCCTCTCGTTATTCCGGTAAGGCAACAGTGGAATAAATTCCGAACAGGTTGTATTCCAATCGTAGTTTGCACTAAACCTACCGTCAGCTCTTCTTTCTATTTACAGGCTGTATTATTGCTGGTGCAATGTTTTACGAGATCGAACGCGGAAGAGAATGCTTCGTTGGCGAAGTATGCATGTGGTGGAATAAGGACGTGCTTACACCAGAACTCGCAGCAGGACTTCCTATTGGAAAGCGTATCCTGATCCAAGATAAAGTGCCAACTATCATCACAGACATGATACACTCGACATGGCTCTCGTACACAACGTAAGTACTTCATTTCCCACCCCATCGATTTCATCCGTTGTTTATTGAAAAGATTGTGGATAGGCTCACATCGGTTGGTTTCGGCGACTTAACTGCACGGACCTCGATCGGGAAGTTCTTCGATGTGTTCGTGATTATTGTCGCTACCATCTACTCAGCGATGCCTCTATCGCTAGTAGGAACTCAATTCTACTCATTATACGAAAAGCACATGGAAAAGATGGTCGTCAAGCAGGTAAGTCTTTCGATATTTAGTGAACCATAGCAAACCCTGTTACTCATCATATCTGTCGTATTCTTGCACCAGGGCGGGTCCTCCATTTCCTGGCGTACCAAGAGTACAATCACCATCGTGGCTCAATACAAGCAAACAATGAAGCATATGTCAGCTCGGAAACCGGAGGTTTTCACGCTTTCAGATGAGCACTTGTTGATTGCTCACGAGTTCATACACATGAAGCGTACCATGTTAAACGTGCAGCGCACGTTAGAAACAGTAACAAGCAGTTCCCTGGAAGCGATTCAACGTAAAACCTCACTCACCAAAGGCTCGAAAGCTTCAGCAACTTCCAGGCATTCCATGACTGGGGCTCCTCAGCGCAACCCAGTGCGTATTGACCCGTCGATCGAACAAAAGAGTTTCGCCATCATGGTACGACCATCGTCTTTCCAATAACCAGTCCACCTTTCCAGCCTCTAACCTTAGGATGATGCAGGACACATTGTTGCAGTTTTCACAAGTAGTAGAAAGGTTGCAAGAGGCACCAGTCGACTTTGAAGCATTCGAAGAAGACGACGATGACTTGCACCCCAACATTCTCTCAAACGGCCACACTCCTCGTCCATTCGACGAACTCGAAGTCGAACGCAATGACACCCTCCAGTAATCGCTACCAAACTAGAAAATCCTTGGCATATCGACATATCGTACGAGTTCCAGTTCCTTGTTTTGTCATACCGCACATACACCCCACCAGTTCTTGCGAGAATAATATACCAGTCTATCATTCACGAACAAGCTGTCTCGAGGTTCCGCACAAATTCCTAAGACCTTCAACCAAGAAAAAAGATCACAAACTCGCTTCCGTCCAGCAGTAGTCGGACCCTCCATCTGCTCATTCACCAACTGGCACGATGGAGTACGGACGTCTCGTAGTGCTCGGCTACAGCAGCTACCGCGTGGACATGGTGCAGCGTCCTCGCAGTGAAAGTCTCGAGCTCTCGCAGTCTTTCGGTCTCTCAGACACTGGGGACGACTCGGACGGAGCCTTGAGTCGTAAACGCTCGCTCGGTCAGCTGTGGAAGCCACTGGGCGACCAGAATGCTCATTATGTCCTAGAGAAGCGTGCACGGGCCAATGGCGTCCGTCTACATCGTTTCCACCATGTAAAACCTATTGAAGAATTCCAAGAGACCAAGTCTAAAGGGACTAAAGACCTCAAAGGCATCACTACACGCATCATGCAGCGCATCGAGACAGCTTGGAGTCAGCCAAGTGTCGATAATCAAGAAGAAGAGGGAGCACCAGCTGTTGCACCGTACCAAATGTGCGTCCCCATGAACGACACAGACCCATTTGTGACGGTCACCGAGTTCCATACAGATCCAAACGTTGATATGTTTCAGATCGGCCGTATGCCATGTCGTCAGAACGATTTTGTGATCCCAGGACCGAGAGTTGGAGCTTCTGGAACAATTTCACGCTATGCAGCGAGAATTGTGTGCTCTCGTGAACCCCCATTTGAGTGCCGGATTTTTGCAGGAGGTTTTGATGCTGCACGACGAATGAGTACGGCAGGACATGCACTTAAACATTGTGCACGGTGTGGAACGTGGTCCAAACGGGCGGCTGCAGACCACACGTGTATCATGCAGACGATGATGGAACATGGTAGAAATGTCGGTGAAGGAGGATACGTTGGTCGAAGCAAGGGCAGTAACAGACTGGAAGAAGTCAAGCACTATATTGACGAAACGACCGAGGACGGACTGCTAGAACATTTTGAGTTGGAGATACACGATGCTAGTGAGCTGCCATTAGATGGATTGACGAAGAATGGTGTGCGAATGTGGCTCCCGGAACACAAACAGTGGTTTGAAGTATCTGTGAATGGAAGGTTATACACAATTGAGTCGCGCACTGCAGATACTGCGAAGGCTCCATCAAGTTCAAGTTCTAGTCACCGACGCCATCGCGATGGTGCGTTGCGGTCACGCAGTAGCGCGTTCAATCGTCCAACTAGTGGAGCAGAGGAAATAGCTCCGATATTGACAGATGGCGCTGTCATTGATCTGGGTGGTGTTCAACTACAATTCCAAACTAGCTACCGCTCTGAACTTGAAGCAAAAGCAGAAAATAGTGAATTGCTTGAGGCACGCGTGGTCTATGGTCGAGCGACATTGTCCTCCATCAGTACTCAGCTCGAGCGGCTTAATGTTCAGTGCCCTGTCCAACTGCACTCGCTGCGTTTCACGCGCGCTGCTCCAGGTGAAGTTGTCCCGCGAGACGAGATCCCGCATGTGTTCCCAGCGTGTGGGCATGTATTCGGATACGAGCAAAGGATTGCCAGCTCACACACATGTCCCCTGTGCAGGACGCCAGGATCAATGGTACAGCTACTACTGAAGGAAAACTCCCAGTTACAGTCCACAGAGGAGCAACACGCGATTCCTGAGTGTGTATTTAACCCTTGTGGACATGCTATCAGCACCAAGCTGGCGCACCACTACTCTGCGCTGCTCATGCCCAATGGCCGATCCATTTGCCCATTCTGCGCAGTACACCTCGACCTACAAGTACCATTTTCGAGACTCTACTTGTATTGTGACTCCGATTGATAGATCAAGACATACCTGCAAGACTAACGCATTTAAGTGAGCTACCAGCGCGGCAGGTCAATGTCCTCTTATATTTTATACTGAAAGGACACGTAATCATTTTGACAGGTCGTTGTCTACATTGTGTTTTTGGTTCAACTTATAGCAGTGCTGTAACAGCTCCAAACACACAATACCTCGTACATGTAAGCACCATGTGACTTGTTCTCATGATTCCCTTCCTTGGTTGGTGGCCCGTGGACTGATACAGACACTCGTGAGCGACCGCCACAGTACTGAAAGAGTGAACTCTGCTCGCTCGTTCACTTTCACAAGTGCCCACAACGGCGACAAATACGTTTTGTCAACGTTTCTGCGTTGCTTGGTTCCGTACAAGTCGATATCGACCGATTAGAATTGGTGCAACCTGGCCTGATCAAAAGCTATCTGGTGGGGTCAACAACCTGCTGACTGTTTCCCGTTGAATAGAGCCTTCCGACAAGAGGAAACTGAGGCACAACCGCATCATCACGTGCTGAGCGTGTATTGTGCGAGTTGAGAGGCTGTCCATCGTGAATCTTGAAGGGAAGGGAACCGGCTCAGCTATGTAGACACCGCGATATCATCAATCATCACAAAACCAGATCATTATCAAGCACATCGCCTCGTAGATAAACCTCCGCGATCGATTCGTCCGTTCAGGTTTGACGTCGACAACGTTCAAATGCAGCATTGGACACTGAGCTGGTGGTAAAGCGGTGCAAGCGCGCCTGTCACAGGTAGGTATTCCGGAGCTGCATGGGCCGATTGGCGAGAGATGATCCCGTCGGCTGATTTGCGCTTGTTGGCTGTGCTCAGCCGATCATGCTGTGAGCGATGACAGCGAGTTGATTTACTTCCCACGTATTTGCGCATTACATTCACCCGTCAATGACCCGGAGGCTCAGGCTGGAGCTCTTACTTCAAAGTTCATTCCTCGTTTTACGTTGAGCAGCGCAAGTGATCGCCAGTACTCCAAGTTCCTTTGTTCTGGTGACTCAACGATGGCTCCGACACCAAGTGGAAGAAATGTGCACGACCTGGAGCGGTTGTCTGCTGTAAGCATCACCAAGGACCCCGACCAAAGCGGCTACGCTAATATGAAGACACCCGATGGCAACCCTGAAATTCTAGAGGACGGTGCACTACGCCCTGGTGGTATGCCCGTGCTGACCAGCAAGAAGTACATTGGTTTGCTTTTCCAGTATGCTGCGGTCGGCGTCGTCTACGGCATGCTTCCCGAAACCATCTATCCGTTCATGCAAGAGTACCTAAACTGTAGCGGCGCTCAGGTCGCTGCCGCCAAGGAGCTTGTAGTGCTGCCTTGGAGCTTCAAGGTCTTCTTTGGTATCCTGTCCGATTGTTTTCCGATCTGGGGTTATCGTCGTCGCCCGTACATGATGATCGGCTGGACAGTATGTATTTTGATGTTGTTAGTCATGGCTATCATGCCTATCGGTAAGCCGTACTACACGGTTGCAGCAGATCGCGATATCGACACTGCTGACTACACTCCGGAAATCGAGGCTCGTATCAACTATGACGCTCCGAGCGAAGGTGCCAAATACATTGTGATCATGTTTTTCGCTGCCGTTGGTTACGTGCTTTCGGATGTCTGCTCCGATAGCATCGTTTGTGAACTGGCCCAACAAGAGCCGCTTGTGAAGCGTGGCAAGACCCAATCTGCCATTTATACTGTTCGAACGGTTCTCGTGATTCTCGGTGAGCTTCTTGTCGGCTTTTGCTTCAATGGTGAGGACTATGGTGGTGACTTTGACTTCTCACTGAGCTTTCCACAACTCATGATCATTATGACGGTGGTTACTGCTCCTATTCTTCCGATCGCATGGTTCTTTATCAAGGAGGAGAAGACAGAGCGCCGAGATTTTCGCAAGTACATTACAGAGTTCTGGGATCTACTGTGCAAGCGCGTGGTGTACCAGATTATTGCGTACCATTTCTTTGCTGGTATCTTCTCCGGCATCTCGTATACTGCTAGCTCGCCTGTGCAATCATACATGGTGGACGTAACACCAATCAACAGTACACTTAATGATGTGCTGGGCCACGTGTGCTTCATGATAGGTATCATGGTGACTTCCAAGTACGGTTTGCACTGGAACTGGCGTGGCATGATCGTCCTCACTGGTATCGTTGTTATCATCGTGGACTGCGCTGTCGCTCTGATCACAGTCTGGGACGTGTTTCGTAACCAGTGGTTCTGGCTTGGCCCTCCAATTGCTGTGCAGATCCCGAGCGGTGTCTCCTGGATCATTGCGCTGTTTGTGACGGTCGAGATTGCTGGTGTTGGCAACGAAGGCGCCGTGTATGGTTTGGTGACCACAGTCGGTAACTTGGCGACGCCATTTGCCACGACCATTACACTTCTGATCGATGGTCCGTTCAACATCACTAACGCACGTGTGCAGTCCGATGACCATTCCGTTCGCATGGACATCACGTACACAATCATCATCTCTTACGCCATGACGATATTCTCATGGGTGTTTTTATTTCTGCTGCCACACCAGAAGGAGGAAACGCAGGAACTCGCGCGCACTGGAGGATCAAACAAAATCCTGGGTGGTATTACCATCTTCTACCTGTCATTCTCGCTTGTCTGGTCTATTACAGTAAACACGCTGGCCGTGTTCGACAGCACCTCGTGTCTTGTAATTGCTGGCGGCACTGGTTGCTAGAGACATAAGGTAAGGCAGCGCATGGTACGGTCTTGGACGCTTCCATAAAATATATAACTGTTGATTTGGATGATTGGTACCTCATTAATGCCTTCAAACTTAGGAGCGAGTTGCATTCCGAAGTTTCAAACAACCTTTACTGTTTGTAAAATCGACAATCATTTTCGACTTGCCAAGACAATTGACAAGAGCGATGTTCTTGGGAAATCAAGTTGATGACCGTTTTAGGGAAGCGCAGCATCCAACACGCTTTGAAGAATCGTAATCTCGGTGATACTACTAGTACGTCTCTGAAATACCTGCAATACATAATATCGAAGAGACACAATCCTTTTTTCTTATACCACTTGTCGCTCTTGGACAATTGAGTTCTACATGTGCTTTAATCTTTAACGGTGACAACCAGGTATCCATTTACGCTTGTCGACAGTAATCAGCGTGCACAGCGCTCACTTCAATTTACGTGCAGTTGAGTCTAACAACTTACCCGCATCACTAATGCGGCATCAGGACATGTTACAACTTTTGATGGTCTTGTTTCGCGAGCAGAGAAGCCCGCACACGCGTCATTACGGTAAACGAAAGGATCCGGTGAAGATGAGCCCGCACCAGATCACTTTCGTTCACCGTAGTGACGCGGTTGAAATTGAGCAGGGGCGTCCAGACAGCCTCTCTGGATTTCAAGTTCTTACCAATTAGAGGACTCGACACATACTCCGTCATGATTACATCAACCACTGACGTCTGGCAGACACTGCCTCGTAGTCTGCCAAAGGGAACACCGAGACGAGGCCGGCTGCGGACAACCTTCGGTCTGGGCGCGTCCGTCTCTCTGTTTTACCCTTTGTCGCACTACAATTCGCAGGAATCGGCGGCAGGCGCTCACAGTGAGTGACAAATTTCATTGGTTTTCATACTTCCCGAGCGCTCAAAGCCGAAAGAATGGAAAAAGGTAGATGAGCGAGGGATCTCCTTCCCCTTGTGAAGTTTGGTCTCCAGACTCTCAGCGTAACGCAACATGTGCACGCACAGAATTGAGTGGCTCAGTGAATCACTGAGTGAGCTGTACACTGCTTTATAAAAGAAGGGCGCGGTGCATTTATGCTTAGTAAAAGCTCCGAATATGTCTCGCTTGTGAGCATCGTGGTGCTATCACCGTCCTCCATTCGCGCGCGAGCTTCGACGGTGACATCTTTCAGTGATTGATTGGGCGATACACCGCGAGGTAAGGTGTGCAAGCTCCTGTCTCCACACGGTATACCCTCATCCGCTCATGGTAGTCGCCATAAAATTCCGGAGTTGCAGGACCACCTCGAACGGCGGACAACAAGGTGTCCAGCCACCGAATGTGCCAATCGTCATGATGACAAGTATCGGGTCTCACAGGAGCACTGAGCCGGTCGAGCCGGAGTCTGCGCTGGCTGCACTCAGTGCACGAGATTGGCGATGGTGCACAGGCAGGTGTTTTCTGCTTGATCGATGGTTATCCTGGGTTCCTTTGGTTCTGGTTGATGATCAGATACCGTACCATTATCATTAATTTGTTAATCCACTACAGAGTGGAGCTCATTCTGCCTTTTGTCTCGACCTGCGCAAGTGCGACCCACAACCAAGCTTCCAAGCTCTCGCTTCACCAAGCTCGGTTATTTTGCAATGGTGGCTCCCAGTAACCAGAATGTGCACGACCTACAGCGTCTGTCGGTCGTGAGTATCATCACCAAGGAGAGCGCCACCAACGACCCCAAAGAAAGCTATACCGGCATGAAGACCCCTGATGGCACCCCGGAATTGCTGGAGGATGGTGCTATTCGTCCGGGTGGTATGCCGAACTTGTTGAGCCGGGACCACTTCGGCTTGGTTGCCCAGTACGCCGCCGTTGGTGTTGTCTACGGCATGCTTCCCGAAACAATTTACCCGTTCATGCAGCAGTACCTCAACTGTAGTGGAGCCCAAGTTGCTGCCGCTAAGGAGCTCGTCATTCTTCCTTGGAGTTTCAAGGTGTTTTACGGTATCATGTCCGATTGCTTCCCGGTTTTCGGATACCGTCGTCGTCCGTACATGTTGATCGGCTGGTTCATTTGCATTGCGATGTTGCTGCTTATGGCTATCATGCCAATTGGCCAGCCGTACTACACCGTCGCCTCGGATCGTGATGTTCTAGCGGCTGACTACACCCCGGAGATCGAGGCTCGTATCAACTACAACGCCCCTGGTGAAGGTGCCAAGTACGTCGTTATCATGTTCTTTGCTGCATTCGGCTACGTGCTGTCCGACGTGTGCTCCGACAGTATCGTGTGTGAACTTGCTCAGCAGGAGCCTATGGCCAAGCGTGGCAAGACCCAATCGGCCATTTACACTGTTCGTACGACACTGGTGATTCTTGGTGAACTGCTTGTGGGTTTCTGCTTCAACGGTGAGGACTACGGTGGTGACTTCGACTTCTCACTGAGTTTTCCGGAACTTATGTTGATCATGGTTTTTCTTACTGCTCCGGCCGTCCCGTTCACCTGGTACTTTATCAAGGAAGAGAAGGCTGAGCGTGCCGACTTCCGCAAGTACATCGGTGAGTTCTGGGATCTACTGTGCAAGCGCGTCGTGTACCAGGTCATTGCCCACCACTTCTTCGCTGGTATTTTCTCCGCCATTTCGTACACGGCCAGCTCTCCGGTGCAGTCGTACCTGGTTGGTGTTACTCCGATCAACAACATGTTGAACGATGTCCTAGGTCACTTGTGCTTCATGACTGGTATCATTGTGACTTCCAAGTACGGTCTGCACTGGGATTGGCGATGGATGATCGTTTATACGGGAATTGTCGTTATTGTCGTGGATTGCTCCGTTGCTCTCATCACTGTTTGGGATATCTTCCGCAACCAATGGTTCTGGCTTGGTCCTCCTATTGCTGTGCAAGTCCCGAGTGGTGTCGCCTGGATCATTGCGCTGTTCGTGACAGTTGAAATCGCTGGTGTTGGCAACGAAGGTGCCGTATACGGTCTCATGACTACGGTTGGCAACTTGGCGACTCCGTTCGCTACGACACTGACCCTTCTCATGAACTCTCCGTTCGACATCACGAACGTTCGTGTGCAGGCGGACGATCACGCCATCCGCTCGGACATTACATACACAATCCTCATCTCGTACGCTTTCAAGGTCGCCTCATGGGGTTTCTTGGTCTGGTTGCCCCGTCAGAAGAAGGAGACTCAGGAACTCGCTGCCAATGGTGGCTCCAGCAAGCTTCTCGGTGGCATCACCATCGGTTATCTGTCATTTGCTCTGGTGTGGTCCCTGATGGCAAACACGTTGGCCATCTTTGACAGCACCTCGTGCCTAATAATTGCTGGTGGCAAGGGCTGCTAAATCATTTTCACTGTAGTGTAATGAACGGAAGGACCTTAGAGAATGAGCTCCGGACGATCCAATAAAGTACATAAGTTGATTGTTATCATTCGTTGGCAACGAATCGTTGTTTGTGTACATTGTAGTGCGTTGTAGTGCTAGGGGTTGTACGGTACAACTTGTACTATCGTGATCCGTTACCATTGTTGCCTTTTTTGGATGAAATTTATCACGACCAACTTGATTCTGTGAGTTCGCTGCTATCCTTCTTCACTGCTACGAAGATGCATCCAACAGGAGGCAATAATGGAGCGGATCTTACGCAGTTGCAGCGGGA
The DNA here is from genome assembly GCA_002812785.1 of Phytophthora litchii. Classification (NCBI taxonomy): domain Eukaryota; phylum Oomycota; class Peronosporomycetes; order Peronosporales; family Peronosporaceae; genus Phytophthora; species Phytophthora litchii. The sequence goes on along the minus strand of PCFV01000018.1, from coordinate 24,656 downwards.
GTACCGCAACATGGAGCTCAATCGTAAAGTGTATGCAGATGAAAGCCACCAAGTGATGCGCAGACAACAAGCGGTGATTGAAAAACTCCGCAAAGACAATGAAGAGATGAAAGCCGAGTTGACACTAGCTGAACGCCATATCAATGAAGGAGCAGTAGCTCAACAACAAGAGCAAATTGCACGTTTGCAAGACCAGATCGACAATTACAATCGCAAAAATGTGGGGGAGACCAAAAGGTTGGAAATTCTCACGCAGCAGATCCAAGTCATGCGACACAAAGTGCTGCATCAAAAGAAGCACATGGGTGGCGTTAACGCTGCGAGAGAGAATCAGCAAATGGTTAGCAAACAAATTCGCATCCTTGAGAACCGACTGGACAAGTCACTGGTCAAGTTCAATGAGGCACTCGCACAGAACAAAGTTTTGCGTGAAGAGATCGACAACTTGAGACGTGAACGAGTTGTCTTTGATACCATTTACCGCAAACTCGAGCGTGAACATGGTGACAAGAAGCGACAGATGGCACAGACTATCGAGCTTAGCAACCAAGCTTACGAACAGCGTGATGCAGCGCAACTCGAACTACGAAGTCTTCAAGACGAAAATTGTGCTGCGCTTGAAGCTCACCGACGAGCTCTAATGGAATTAATGGAAAAGCTTGAAGAGAGTAAAATGCTCGCCGGTGGAGACACGACAAGTTATCGACGTGGTGCGTCTTCAGCTGGAGCAGCCCCTGCTTATGCCGGCAACATGTCAGCCGAAGAAGAGAATGAAATGAAGCGTAAGGTGCAGAAAGGAACGTGGGGTGTTGCGAAGGAAAAGGTTCACGTTCAGGTTTCCATCGAGCGTGTGCAGAACTTTGAGGAAGCATTCCTCAAGATCAAGGCAGCGACAAGAATTGATGATCTAGAGCAACTCGTAACGTCGTTCATTAAGAAGGAAGATCAGAACTTCTCGCTGTTCAACTACGTCAATGAACAGAGCAACGAGATTGAAAAACTGGAAGAATGGATCGCAGCATTACGTGACGAAGAGCGGCGTTTCACAGGTAATGGAGATTCTACAGGAGGTAATGATGATGGCGCTGGTCAACACAAGCAATTGTTGCGCGAGCTCGAAGCACGGCTTGCACTCACAGAACAAGCGGCTGAAAAGTGCGAGACACGGTGTGCGGAAGCTCAAAAGACCGTGAACGCAGTCAAGCGTGCAATCCAAAACTTGTTTACCAAAATTGGTTGCAATGCACAAGCCATGGTGGAGATGTTGGGCGACTCTGTGGTCACCGAGGCGAACATGATGGCTTACTTAGGCGTCATCGAGCAGAAGACCAACGAGATCTTGCATCAATATGCTGCAGTCATGACTAAACAGCAAGAGGACGCCCGAAAGAACAAAACCACGACCGATGCCTACGATCGTGAATCGCAATTCGCATCCAACGTGATGTCTGGCAATCCTACTGCAGTTGGTGCTGCAGGTGGTTCGAAGGGAGCTGTGGCGACACTGCATTCCATTCTTGGTGTCGGTCCAATTACACCTATGGGCCAGGAACCTTTGCAGATCAATCCGCCCAACCTTGACGATTACTCGTCTGAAGACGAGGACAGTGGTGACAATGAAGACACAATGCATCCTCTCACACGTGACGAGCTCAAAGTGCGCACACTCAAAGGCATGCGCCGTCTCAACCATGCCAACGCCGCACCAGGAGCAGTCAGCAACGTAAATAACAAGGACTCCAAACGCATCGCTGCACACTCGTCTTTTGCAACCTCCCCAAAGAACAGGAAGCAGTAATCAACACAATACGATCAACTGATCTCTAAAACTCCAAACTACCAGTGCATCAAGCTTCAGACCTTCAAATACTAAGTACTCGCTAGTAGTCATCTCATCAATTTCATATCTGGCCTAAAATCCGTTGCTCTGTTGGGTTACGCAAGATGACGGGCTTTGTGCATTCAGTCGGTGGAGATTGTATATGCGAGTTCAAGCACCATTGCTCAATCCACGTCCTTCGTATTATTATCGTAGTTTTGATAATAGGTACTCTCAACTCCTGTAAAGTGGTGCATTGACGTGTAAAATCGTTTTCGAGACTGGGTTTTAAACCGTGCCTCTTGTCAATTGGTCGAAAATCGATGCATCTGGTTCGCACCTCCGACTGGTCGCTTCATACTGAGCTCAAGTCATTTGCATCGCATTCCTCCATTTTTCACCGTCATGCGGAGTCGGTGGGTCGATTCGCTCAAGCGCGGCATCTCAGCTTCCCCACGGCCGGACGAACGCTCTCCGCAGCCTTCAGGAGTCCCTTCCGCACCCACACCGAGCTCTACATTGTCGTCTGTCTCCGCTCCGAGCCTCAACGGCGCCGAGAATCCCGCTTACGTCCATGATTCCGACAGCTGCGACTGTGTGGGCGCTTGCAGCGTCGCGCGCGTACTAGAGAATTGCGTACTACAAGGTGGTGTGCACCACACACATATGCACGTACTGACGTATCTGGGACGGCCACTGCGTTCAGATTGCTGCTGTTATCCCGTGGCTGTACAGTGGTTTAGGGCCGTAGGGGAACAAGACGATTTCCAGGTGATTCCAGGGGCCTGTGATGAGTGGTACACACCTACAGCAGACGACATTGGAGCTAGGATACTGGCCAAGGTCATGATCGAAGATGAAGACGTGCTGAAGACTAAAATGCTCGAGTACGGACCTATTAAAGAAGATCCTGAAGTCAGGAGCAAGGTCGAGATGTATTTGGAGAGAAAATCAGTCTTGTTCATGGGTCTTCGGAGCATTTCGGTGCTAGATGGCAGCGAGTACTTGAACGAGGAAGAGTTGAGAGTACGACGCTGAAGTGACGAGGAAAACGACGGAAAACTGAGATATTGTGGACTCTATTGCAGGAAAGCTGGACACTATTGATTGACGATCGGCGAGTCAGATTAACGTGTGAGTCATCACTGATTCCACCGTTTGAAAGCCTCTATACTACAGATATCAAGGTAAGAGGGTGAGATTGGAGTTTCATGGTCTTTTAGTGGAGACTCATGTGAATTGTTGCTTCTTGATCGACGGATCGACTACACGATGACTCAACTACCAACTGTTTCAACTGGCTATCTTGGACTTGTGTGATTGCAGCTCGAGATGGTTCGCGGCACGCCAAATGAGTTCTATCTCCATCTGGCGCAAGGATGCTACATGCGACTTCGTGCCGAATCTAATACGGTGCGGGATATCATCGTCCTCACCCTGCGCGCCTTCTGCAAGATGGCTGTCTCTGATGAGACTACGCATGAGGCCGTCGCTCGCGGACTGTCCCCGATGCTGACTCTACGCAAAATTGCACAAGAGGAAGAAGCCAAGAAGCAACCACCAGTAGGTGCAAACTTTGGCGGATTGCTGGGATTGAGTTGCATGCTGAGGTTGTACACGCCGTCTCTTGATTTCGACCAGCAGACTCAGGAAGCTCCTCCTCCGCCACCACCAGCTCCAGTGTACGATCTGCCCTGGAACCGATCGGCGAGTAACTCCTTTAGCATGGACGCGCCTGAGTCCACTGCTACAAGTACCGTGCACGAAGAGTTGGACGAGTCGGTTGACGCAGGAAGCAGGCGCCCGAGTGTAACGAGTAGCAGGCGACCAAGTGTATCAAGTAGCATCGGAGTTGGAATGGGAGGAGACGGATGGCAGCACAGCGACGGTCTTGACGATTCCTTGCTCATGGATGCAGAGGCACTAATCGGCAACGCGCAGAAGATGGGGATTCAATACCAGATCCTACCGCGCGCTCCAAAGCGGATTTCTATCTTAGATATTCCTGACTTACAGATCATCGAGGCAATGGAGGCTCTTAATGACCAAACGATTCCAGGAACCATTAGCTCTCGTCAAGACGAAGAGAAGATGCGACAGCAGCAGCGAGATGAGCGTCGTCGCCGAGGAAGTAATGGCAATACAGGTAACATCGATCCGGAAGACTCTCGTGAGCGAGATGGAAGTAGCAACAATGTCGATGGAAACGTCGTTGGTGGAATGCCGGAACTGATAGATGCAAGCTGCATCGACAAAGCTATCGATGATTTCATGGCAGATGGCAGCCTCAAGAAGGAGAGTATGGAAGTAGTAGCATTACGGGAACGCTACGTTGCGATCTTCTGTTCGTTGCAGCGTGAATTACACACGTACAAGCAACGCATAGTGACGCTGTCGAAGCAACTTGAGGAGAAGCAGGAGCTCAACACTAGTTTCCGAAAGGACATTGAGTCATTGCGAAGTGCTCTCACATCGATGCAACTCGCTGACAAAGTGTATGACCTGGTATCCACCGACTTGCAGCAGCTTGTAAAACGTACCACCGCCGAAGCTGCACCCGTACCAAACATCTCCTACTGACGACAAACCCAGAACTAGTAAAGAAATCCTGCATCAGCTCAAGTGTATAGAGAGCTGCTTCCAACAATCCAAATGCATCGAATCATCTCCGTATCACCTGATTAATTCCACATCACAGCAAAGCACAAGACAGAAGACCTGGTAAGATACAGAAGAGTTAACCAACCCGCGCACACTTCCGTCGTCGAGGTCTCCATTATTGCGTATCCTCCTCTTCCCCCTTAGCCCGTCTACTGACTCTTCTCGAGCGCTTCGATCCGCTTAGTGAGCGCCGCGTTCTGCGCGATCATCTCGTCCTTGAGACTGCCCACAGAGCCCTGGATCTGCTTCGTGGACTGCTCCACGTCCTCCGACAACACGTAGATTCCGTATCCGGCACCGACAGCCGCACCCACAGCGAACGACACGACACGCTGCATGAAGGAGCTGCCGCCCTTCTTGACCACAACGGGAGCGGGTGTAGGCGCCTTGGCGACCTCCTCCTTTGCCTCCGAGGCGAAGCGACGCACGAGACCCCGAGACTTGACGACCTTGACGACCTGAGAGCGCAGCATCTTGTTCACGTCGAGCTCTTGTGTCGAGATACAAATTGTGGGGCGCGAAGAGGGAGCACCAAAATTTAGTCCGAAATGGTCAAATAGTCGGAACAAGTACTATGACGACAATGAAGACATCGGACTGTAACTACGTTGTGCTTCGTTCCAGACTTGCGTTTCGCTGCACGTTTTGTCTGCAACTGCGAGATTAATTCGTCAACTTCTTGTAAGAAAACTGGTTGGCTCGGAGTTGTCTATTGCGGCGACTCAAACTTACTCATCTGGTGAAAGCAGCACCAACGACAATGGAGAGAGACAATTCCAAGAAGCAAAATGCTGACGTGGAAAATATCCAAGTTGATGAACCGATATCGAAGACGGCGACTCAAGTTTCAGTCATTGAGTTGTCCGAGGAAATAAGCAGTTGCGGAGAAGACCCAACACGACGCTGAAATCCAACAGCTACTCGCCTAGACCCAGTACCAACTTGCCGACGTACATGCTAGAGGATCGAAGTTAGGCAATGACTATAGTATTATATCGGCAGGACATAAATGACCATCTTGTGCGCACCGTGTATAACTAGCAAGGGTTTTAAGACGAGTTTCTCTGATCCACCGCTTCCTGAGCAGGTCCACCACAACCAACAGCGAGCACTGCAGTGCTCTCAAATGAAGTCAAGTGAATAGCACAATGTCTACCAATTCACCAAAGTACCAGGTAGTACAGTGAATGAAGACATACCGTATCCACATGAGACTGGTATGGAAAGCTATCTTAAAGTCTGAAACAACTGTTGTGTGGTAACACCCACCGGACATTCCAGAACTTTGAGATCTTGAAGTAGCATGGGTGTCGACTTCGCTCATCATTCCAAGCAAACTGAAGAGCAAGGCTCCACCAATCTATCTCTCCAAGCACCACCTCACCACCTCACTAGCACTATTTGCTTCAACCCATGCACAAGTTTCCTTTCGAGTAAAGTGGTACAGTGTACGAGATTCGTGGCACACTGTACCATTCCGCACTCTCATCAAGTCTCCCCATTTTGCTAATTGCCAGCAGCTACGCAGATGGAGCTGGAGGCGCTGCAGCTCGTGGAGTTCGCCTACAACCGGCAGCGTGGAGAGCCACGCTACATCCCCTTTCGACACCGCGGGGTGCCACCTCGTTATCCTGCGTTCGAGCTGCAGCTTCCCGTTCTGCTGTTGCCTTGGGACGACGAGCGCGGTGGTGTCATGTGCTTCGCGCATCCTCAGCACCAGTCGCCGCTGGCCTCGGACGCAGCCAATCAGGACGAGACTTCACTACTCGGTGTGTGTCGCTGCGGCGTCGTGCGCTTTGCCAAGTACTTCCAGCGAGGACGTCTCGGAGCTGCCCCCACATACGACGTGGCGCTCAAGATCATGGATAAGACGCAACTTAAGCTGCAGCATGACGACGTACTGAACGAGGTGCGCGTTATGGCACAGTTACAGCCTCCAGGCTTCTCTGGAGTCTACAATTCGCCGCATTTCTCCCAATGGGAATGTCTGGCAGACGAACACAACGAGTACATTGCCATGGATTGGGCTGCTAATGGCAGTTTGATCATGTACGCTAAGCGGAGACTCACGGACTATAAACGCTTTGCAGTAGAGCGACTTGTGAATAAGATGACGTCGCTACCTGAGCTGGAACAAGCAGTTAATACGTTTGTGGCGAGAGCTTGGATGCTCGAAGCGTTGCATATTTTTGAAGGAGTGCTCAAGGGACTGGCATACATGCATGCGCAGAATGTGTGCCATCTGGATGTTGATCCGTGTAATATCGTGATTGATGCAGAGTACAACCCGAGAGTTATTGACTTTGGAAGCTCTGAGATTATGACGAATAACGGACGTGCTGGAGCAGACGATCGACTGATCAAGTTCAAACCGCTCTATGTGGCGGAAGAAGTGAGAGCACATAATCAACACCCGTCGCCACGTCCGGGATTTTTAGGAGCTCCTGCAGATATGTGGTCAGCTGGCGTATTGGTAAGCGGATTTGTGATTGGTGTTGATTTGGTTATGAGATTGGCGGACTGATGACTTTGTGTTTGTTTGTTGCAGTTGTACCAGTTGTTGTGCTTTGGATACCCCAAGGGCCATTTGGCTCTTGTGTGTGACACGAATTGGGCCACGAACCTACTCGCTCATGCGCACCAGCCGGGCTACAATCGTTGTCTCGGTCAGGAAGGCTGCCTTATCTGCTTTCGCCACATCGAGTTCCCTCCGCTAATTTATGAAATCTTCCGCGGCTTGCTCCTCGCGGACAGCCCGACCGAGCGACTGACGGCTGTGGCAGCAGCAAACCTGCTCCAACCGCTTCTTGCTGATTACGATGTCGACTTCAACTGCCGTTCACAATCTGTACTCGACACGCTTGGGTGATATTGCATCTCGACACGACCACCAGACGCGATCTACAGTGAATTACATCAAGACCTAAAGTCGCAGTATGCCGTCTCACAACAACGTCGACGGGTGCGAGCTCGGCATTTTCGAATGAGCATTGCATGCTTATCAAGCTTACTTTCACTGAAGTGGCAATCAACCACCGGATTCCGATTCGTTGAGAGGATCAAACAAAACAAATGACTGAACTTAAAGCAGCAACGGGCCGTGATAGACAGCAAGCGCATGAAGACTAGCCCCAGAGTAGATCGATATATACTGCAGCACCTAAAGTACATTGCCCAAAGTATAGTATCTGATACTACTAATCCTGAATTGGCAGCACAAAGCAAACTACCTATTAATAGTACTACATGGTAGAACGACGACAAGGTATCCGATTCTGATTCGCCGAAAACTCCTATGGCCATCGTAGGGTTGTGAAGCGTATGGTCCGACGTGACGTACGTAGCATTCCGTAAATCTCTTCAAACAGCTCAGGTGGCGCAATGACCATCTCTAACGAAATGTCCCCATTGCTCCCTCTGTCTCCAGAGCCTCTGTCATCCAGTCAAAGACATCGTAATCGTCGCGAATCGTTCGAGACAGGATTCCCACTCGTTGTCGCTGAAGAGATCGACGTACAAACGACGACGCACGAGCTGGAGGAGTCTGCGGCTAAAGTCGATCGAGTTGTAGCATTCGGTTCACCTTGCCAATGGTTAGGACGCAACTGTGCAGTGCCATTTACACTACTAATGTCGGCAATTGGTGCCGGCACACTGGCGGTACCTTACACTTTCGTGCTGTTGTCGCCTGTCCAAGCAGTCTTGGTGCTGTGCTGCGTTGGGTTGGCAATGGCTTTTACCGCTGATACTCTTGTGGACGTTCATGTAGCAGTGGTGACGGAAAATATGGGCGAACTACAGGAGAGTCGAGAGACGTATCAGCATCTGGCATGGAGAGCTGGTGGCAAGCCGTTGGCTCGATTGACTGGAGCTCTGACGGCATTCGCAGTGTTTGGAGCGTGTGTGGGTTGCATTCGAGTGGTGAAGGACATGGCGCCGGTGATATTGTCGGTAATCATTACTGGGTTTGAACATTGGACACTGGAAGAGCAGCAACATGGTGTAGTAATCACAGTTTGGGTCGTGGTGCTGGTTGTAGTGCTACCACTCGGATGCTTGACGAATATCTCGGCGCTACGCTTTTCGTCGTATTTTGGAGTGGCTTTTTCAGTTTATCTAGTGATTGCAGTGGCATATCGTGCTGTTATTGGAGGTATCGAAGATGGAGATCTGGATTATATTGCGATGCCAATGTCAGAGACGAAGAATGAAGCACCACTGTTCTGGCGAGTTTCGGAGGCTGTAGGTATTTACAACTTCACATTCATGCTACACTTGAATGTGATCCCGCTTCTTGCTCAACTTGTGGCTGCTGAAACGAAGAGGAGGAAAGGGGCTCATGACAAGGATGTTAAAGTGCCTGATTGTGCGGAAGACCCTGTTGCGGTGCACCTCCTACAAGCTGCTGGGCGAACCATGAGACGCCACCTGGCTCTAGCTGTTGGTGCGTGCATTTTACTCTACGCTACTTTCGGTATCTGCGCTGTACAGATCTACGGAAACAGGACCCAGGGCAACATACTACTGAATCTCTCGAACGATCGAATCATGGCAGTACCTCGACTGGCAATCTTGTTGACGATTTTGTTTTCATTCCCGTTATTATTCCACCCGCTTCGCTCGTTGGTACTCGAGATGTATGTAGCTTGCACTTCTTGCAGCGATGAAGGAGAGGAAGAACACTTCGCTCCGTCACAACTTGTACAGGCCGTAGTGACCGTGCTACTACTTGTTGCTCAGATTATTTGTGCTTTGCGTGTACCTGGACTTCAAGTCGTGTTTTCCTTCGTGGGGGCAAGTATCTTATTGATGCTGTGCTACTTGTTTCCCCTGATATTTTACGTACGACTACGTTCAAGTCACAAGAAAATGACTCGACTGGTACTTCTGTCAGGGTTAGCTGTGATTGCTTTTGTATTTTGCGTTGCAGCTACCCTTCAACTTCTATAAACGATTATCATCAATGAAGCAAATCAATGGTCAACTTGGTTCGTAAATGCTTGAGTAAATGTATTAGTTGATCGTGATATCAAGCTTATTCAAGGCAAAACGACTCTGCCAACTGTGCCACCTCCATTCATTCTCAAGCAGGAAAAACCTGAACAACGATGGTGAAAATAAAATTCGGGAATCCGATGTCTTCATCTTAACGTGCCACGATCTTCACGCAATGGACGTACTTCAGGCGTAGAAGCTCCAAAAAGCACTTTCAATAAACCAATCTCAACTATGTTTCACCGTTAGCAATAGATACCAGAATTTATACTGATGAAGAACGCGTCGCCTGTGAAGGCGTCTAGCCTCCAACTGGATAATGCTATCAGTTCCCTTAAACTTTTCACGGTTGAATCACCCTTCCTTCTACCCTAAAATCAACAAACTATTCTGCAGTATTGCTACACCGACTAGAAGAATACAGCCCGACGGTTGCCATTCGAATCTTGTCGAACTGTCGGTGCAGTCTCATCTTCCTGGTCCTGTAGGCGGTGGCCCACTAGGGAAATGTCCCCACCAGCGATGAGCTGAGTAAACGCTAGTGGGTCGTGGTCCATCGCGTCGATGAGCCTCGGGAATTTCGTTATCACCAGTTCGGTCAGTAGTTGCTCTGCGTCACCCATGCGCTTTTGCACAACATATTGTTGGAGTTGGCGACTCAGCGAACCCGGAAGCGAGGGTTTCAGTCCATGAGCAGCTGAAAGCGCAGGATCCGGGTCAGGGTCAGGATCGGTTCCAGTAGCTCCACGTGTCTCGCGCATGTATTTCTGCAGCTGCGCAGCCTCCAGTAGCTCGTCCGCAGAGTAAATGTAAATGCCTGCCTCGAATCCATTGACTTCTTGCAGAAGCGATGCTTGCTCTCGTGCCGAAAGCGTATTTGTCAAATCGACCACGGGTTCAGCTGGTACGCAATGAGGCATGGCAGACGCTGAGGTAGTAGACAAGCGGTCGCCCTCCTGGTCATCGTAGTCTGTGAACGACAAAGATCGCATCTCTAGAGCACGTTGAGCCGCCCCAGAGAAATCGCTCGGCATACTCTCACGTCTACCAATACTGTTCGGTGTCGTTACCGCAGCTTCTGATGGTTCTGGTCTGTGACTAGCCTCGCTTGGGGTGAGATGAAACGCAAGTTCTGTGGCACTGAACTGCGAGGACGGACGCAAGTCGTGTAATGTACTGTATGCGGATGGAGGAACAGACGATGTCATGGCTGGTAGCGATGCCCTTGTATCACTTACGTGGTAGCTTTGAGTGCCATCACTACTGGGACGTCTGCGATCAGCACTACGATTGTGCATCTGTTGTTCCTGCTGGTACGACGCACGTGTAGCAAACGTATTGTTGCGCTGTATAGACGGCCTTCGTTGTAACACGCCGTTGACGATGCCATAAGCAGACTGGGCACCAAGAACGTGAATCCAGCCCACTAAGTCCTGTTCGGACTCGGCTCCGAAATAGTATGTACGCTGGCCAGCACTGGGAGGGATCACTTTGAAGAAATGCAGACACTTGTTTCTAGCGTTCACTTCGCGAGCCTCGCAAATTTCCACCGTTATGCGCCGCAAATTCACCACACCTAGAGGTGTAGCGTCCGACATTCCGTGGTAATACATCATCTTGCCCTCGCGTGCAACAAACCAACGTTTTTTCCAGTTTTTGACAAAACCACCTTGCTTGTACAACCAACCCTGCATAATAGGTGTTGATTCCTCCGCTCGCCATGACGCTTGTGGTTGAAGCTGTTTATCATAATAGAGTTGATGGGATGGTACCGTCATTCTGCGCGGTTGTGGCGCTGACTGCGGTCGTACTGCTCTCGTTTGCTCACCCTCATCATCTCGAATGCTGCTACTGCTCCCTGACTGCAAAATCGAGGACGAAGATGACGATTTTGGCGGGAATGGATTTCCATTTGAGTCTAGCATCTCCACGTGGCACACAACTTGGAAATTGTCTGGGTATCGCTGGTTACCAGTAGCTTCGTCCACCTCGACCTTTGGTAGTCGATACAAGTTGCTCTATTGACACACAGTAACCACATGCCATTAGTTCACCAAGTAGCATCACCGTAACCGTCCTGTCACTTACGTAATTGTGGAAAAAGTCCGTGTTGAACGTGAAGTGGAACATCTTGACCATGTGCTTGCCCAATATATTCGTCGTATTCGCATGAAAGCAGCGTACCAACACATCCCCCTGCACTTCTGCATTAACCTACACAAATCCAACGTCAGTCCACAGACACCCTCCCTCCACACTCACGTACCTCAAAGATGATCGATCCATTAGGGTCTGCCATGTACGTCTCAAATTTGGGTCTTTGCCACGAACTGTTGTACAGTAAATGTGGTTGATAATGTTGCGAAGGTGCCGGCAGCACTTGCAAAAATGGAGTACATCCTCCCCTGGGTGGTGCTTCAAAGTCCGGCACTCCATTCAGCACGATACTCCTGAGCAACATCTTCTTCGCAGGTCGTAACGGCGGGATCTGCGTCGGCATTCGTCCTAGTCGTCTCAAGACCTTGATAAAGTAATAAATATACAATGCTTGACTGGGGAATCGCACGCCTTGACCTCTGGCATTCCAAAAGTCGCGAATACTGGAATTCGCCAATTCTCGCAGCTCTCGTTCCTTGCGTAACTTGAAGACACTACCGTAATATCCCGTCAAGAGCAAATAGCACGAACATACAACTCCTGTCCGGCCTTTGCCAGCCAAACAATGCACTACAATGACATGTTTGGGGCTTTTAGCCACCCACTCGATCATATCGTTCATTATGTCCAATAGAAGCTGCAGAGGAGGCGGGTGATGGTCAGGGAAGCCACATTCACTCACACGTCCCTCAAATTTGCTGTAGTCGTAGCTGCGTTCGCTCAAATTGTACACGCGGTAGGCGTTTGGGTGTCGAGAATTGAGCAAAGTGGCCACTTCGTTGATGTCGTTACGGTACGTCTTCTCGACGCCTGACGCTGGATATCCCATGGCAATGAGCTTGGGTGTGATGTACGTCAGGTCCAGGTCGAATCCGTCCTGCATGAAGCGCACACGCGAGCCCGACACGGCAGCACGTAGAGCCTTCATGATGTGGACACGCCAAGTCGAAATTAGCCAATGAACCTATCGATGTCTCTCGCGCTTTGTATGTAGAAAAAGACCAAATTTTGTGTCACATGGTCAAAATAGAAGAGGATTTTGCAATCAGTCCACTGCGGGATGGTCTTCATGGGAGACCGTTTTCATGAAAAAAATCCACTGGATCTCGAGGTGTGCTAGCAAATGGCTGTCAAATGGACATCATCAAGTGTGGTGCTGCGAGTGCAGACGAATGCACTTGGATGGATCAGAAGTGTAGGTGCCTTCGACTAACGAGCTGTCACGAACCGGAAGAACTACTGTCTCTGGTATGATAAACATTATTGCCGCCAACCTTCACTTTTGAAACAAAAGCATCACGCTGAGAAGGATCAGAGACGACAAAAGATGTCGGGATACCTTAGATTGCTGGTCATTGGATTATGACATAAGAAGATATTATCTTGATGCAACCAACGTCGATCACTGGTCAGTCCATTTCGGACTTCACCTTGCTGCTATCTAGTCCACTAGTAAAATGCATGAGCATTAAGTTTAATCGAATACATACTCTGCAGATTCAGTGATACGGTATAATAATTAATCCAATTTGATGGAGCTGACTCAGAGCAGCAATGTTATCCTTGGCCTCCCAAAACATATCATCGATAAGCATCAGGGGTTGCATTACTGACAAAATACAGCTGAACTGGCCTCCCAAAACATATCATCGATAAGGATCAGGGGTTGCATCACTGACAAAATACAGCTGAATCTGATTCGTCGAAATTCAAATTATCCACCAACACAATCATTCCTGACCGCAAGCTCGACCTGCCATGCTGGTGATGGCGACGTCTTCGTCTGGCGTCAACGACACGTCTATGCGGGCCCGTACAGGCCTATTCAGCTTGCTATCTCATCAGCTCTATGCTAAACCTTCCACTCCCGCTTCAAACGCCGCGACTCCGGCTTCTCTACGACCCTCAGAACGCCGTCACACTATGATACAATCGATCTCCCAGCCATCTCAGCCCTTTATGGCCCCATTTCAGCGCTTCTCAGCCTCCAAATATCTGTGCACACGTGTGTACGAGCTGCCAATGCACTCGCGAGCACTACAACGTCAACATTCTGTTGTTGCAATGGACCTTTTGGCTCCCGAGCACAGGCGACAGGTTCTACTCTCAAACTTCACCAAAGCTTCAGTAACGGAGGGGTAATTAGACCCAGCAATGATGTGGGATGTAATTATTGTTATTCTGATGGTGCTGCAATGGTTTTGTAGGCAATTACAGCATGTAGGACGCGTGATGTCGAAGTTGAAGAGGCAACCGGGAGTGTTTCAGAAGTTACTGCAAATTTGGGATGCAGGCAACAATTGGGTGCTGGTGCAGGAGCTACGACCTGAGTGGACACCTATGAGAGAGAGTTTTGCAGATCCAATGCAGTTTTCAGAGGAGAAATTGAGGCAGAAGGTGTTTCAAGTGGTTGCGATGGTGCATTTCTTACACAAACAAGGACTCAGTTTAGCGGGTGAACTGCTGCCCTATGACTTGGTGGTTAGTATTACATGCTGACTGGTGTGGGTATTAGAGATATTGTATCGACGTATCGACGTATATGCGCGTGACCTCCATTTGGTGTAGATGGCGAACGAACAAGTAACGCTCTTGGTGCATCTGGATTTGATCCTGAGTGGATGCATTATGGTGCCTGCAACTCAAAGGAATCAAGCTGCAGACGTGTACGTGCATTTTTACCTCGATGGTAGTGCTCTGATCGACATCACTAACCAAAGGTGCCGCCTTCTTGATATGGATCGTTAGGGTGGCGATTGGTATGCTAATATTTCAGCTCGCGATGACACCACGTTCGCCAATGAAAGAGGTCGATGTACGCTATGTGGAAGGCACTATTGAAGATCAGTTAGATCATCTATCGCCTGCGTGTCGTGACCTGTTGCTTGACTGCCTCAGTAAGTGTTATTTTGTGTTTTCACACTATGCTGAAGACTTACATGAAACCATGGGAGTTTGCTGTAGCTACGAAACTTAGTGTGCAGGATTTGTTGGCACGCAAATGGTTACGCCAAGTGGACTTCCTTCACACAACGCACAAACTGGAAATTACTTTGAGTTCCCCGGAGTCGCGGAATGCATTGTGCAAATCATTGCTGTGGAAGTTAGCAGCGCTGTGTATGATGGATTGGCTCAAAAGCGTTCGCGAGGTTCCTGAAGTGAAACGTGCGGAGGAAGAAGAGGAGAACGAGAGCTCGCGTCAACGCAGCCGGGTACGCTTTTTTCTTATCCTACTGATCACAGTTGGCAGTCTTCTTACGCGTATATCATATCCGCAGAGGTCTACCCGCCGCATTTATACGCGATCTAGGCTGTATGTCCCGAATGGGGTGCTTCGTAGAGGGCCACTTCCTGTCCCCGTTCCAGCAGGGCATGCACTCATTCCACAAGGTGGGAGTGGTGATGGAGAACAGCGTCGACATCTATTCACATTCCAACCTGAGCTCAGTCCAGGTGATGATGGTGTCTCAAAGGGTTGGAGAGCCTACGACGACTTTGACTATGATTTCCCAAGTTTGTATGTTTCTCCCAGAGCGGTGTCATACGACAACTTTGAATTTGATGATGTTGAGAGATTATCAGAAAAAGATAGTGAAGGGGAGTTCATATCACTCCCACCTGGGGAAAAGCGGTCGTCGCTGTCGAGTCTTCGTGACGGTGATGATGTCAGAGCTCTTCAAAAAGATGTTGTTCGTTCGCTACAATATGAAGCGACTGACAATCATAGCGAGAGTACAACGCAAGACGTTTTCGAGGATATATTCAAACGACGAACAGGTTCAGCTACGGAAAGTGAGCAGGGAGAATTTGGTTATGATAGGAGTGCCACACACGATGCTGTACACTTCAGTGCATTTGGACCTTCACAAATCGCGCTGTGCGATTTCTTCCGCATTGACATTTGGGCATACTTGAAGCAACAACGCGAGTCAATGTTGGAAGTGGCATTAGAGCACAACGATGTTGAAAACGGGCAGCGCGTGCAGCCACTTCATATTCAGCGAGGAACCTTAGTTACCGTGTCGATTGAGCCCAGCGCGCGTTTTGGTGTTAAGGGTGACAGCTGCAAGTCATTTCGATGGCATGGCGATATTGACCGCGTGTCATTCGATCTTTATCGTGCTCTTCCACGACCACATAGTGAAGACGATGACGAGCTCTGTATTGCCAAGATTATTGCTGGGACTAAAGTATCGTTGCTCTACATTCGCCTCCAAACCGTCACATCACACGTTTATAATGCTGCTGCGGGTGCGACAAGCTCTTCAGACTTATCACTTTTGGATGGTCATATGGAACATGTGGCACCAAACGTTCTCGACATTCCGGAGGAAGATCTGGAGCTCATCCGGCCAATTGGTCACGGAGCATTTGGCGACGCAGTACTTGCACGCTGGAAAAGCACATCTCAGGATGTGGTTGTCAAAATGATGAATCATGACGTGTATCGCAATGCTGATGCCTTTGCTGAGTTTCAACACGAAGCAGCCGTGATGAATCTACTGGGCAAACATCCCCATGTCGTAGAGCTTCTCGGAGTCAGCAGCACAGGACCTGACAATAGCACTTTCGGCTCGCGTAGTATTTCTCTGGTGACCGAGTATCTGCCTAATGGCAGCGTGGAGGATGTTTTAGGGATCAATGCACATTCAGTGCCAAGTTCAGTCAGCTTGTTTTCCCGTACGGTTATGGCGCGAGATGCTGCTCATGGTTTGGCGAACATTCATCAGGGTAACTTCCTACACTGCGATATCGCAGCACGAAATTGCTTGGTGGATGCCGATTTCAGCGTTAAAGTGAGCGATTTCGGGTTGTCTCGGCGACTGAGTGACAGTCAGGGATCCTTTGGAGGATTCATGTTCGACGACGATCGTCATGGCTTCGGGCCGCTCAAGTGGATGGCACCCGAGTCCATAACGCCACCTCACTTGTTTTCAACGTACTCGGATTCGTACATGTTTGGTGTTCTTCTCTACGAGATTTTCAGTGGTCAACCTCCGTTCCCGAACTTGTCGTCACGAGATGCAGCAGCTCTTATCCTGGAAGGTCACCACGTTCCCATTCCTTCGTCATTACCGACAGCACACCGTCAACTCATGGAGCAGTGTTTCGGCATGCATCCATTGCATCGACCGTCAATGGATCAGATCTACAACACTTTGGATAACTGGGTATTGCAGGACACGAAGGCCCATGTCTCGACTGTTTTGCGATCGTAGATGGCGGGTTCCGTTGAAGTGGCGCACATTAGATCGCGAGTCACGCGTGGCATGAACGGTCGTTGGTGAGCAGACGCGATCGGTGGATCTTGATGGGATCCCGCTCAGTAGCGCTTTCACCACAAGTCGAGCACTGAAGACAGCAATTTCGCTTAGAGAAGATGAAGACGTCCTGGACTGCGCTTTTCGTTACCATTGTGGTGGTCGCCACTTCACTCATGGACCCGGTGGCAGCTTCCTGCAAGTCAGCGTGCCAGTCGCAGCTCGTTCACTTCCGTGAAGAAGCGTGCCAGAAGTGGCGCGAAAGACTTCCACGTCCGGACCTGTTCAACCACTGCGGACAGGGATTTAACAGGGGCAAAAGCGCTGGATGCGAAGGATACTGCAAGGAGTCACCTGATCTGGGAAATATGAAGTCGCTGCGTCTCGATGCCTGCAGCTCGTTGAAGGGTGTTCCGCCCCATGACCGTCAACAAGCGTGTCAAGCAGGATTCTCTGCAGCTCTGGATTTGGCTAAGGATGCAGCCGTCCCAGGTGATGACCAAGATACAGCCAACCCTGCGGCTTCGAACACCCAAGGTAGCCAAACCGGAGGTGCAGATGCTGGAACGGGACGTAAACTCGAAGAGAAGCAAAAAGTCAAGATCAACAAAATCATTCCTGAGACCGAGCCAGGACGCAAGGTACGCTACTTCTTTAATCTTGATGCCAACGGTCTTGGTAGATTCGTGCTCATTATGGCTATTGTGATGACAGAACTTGCTCAATGAAGCTCGCCGAGAAGCGGCCACCTTCGCAGAGGGAGGAGAAAAACTGGAGCTCTAGCCTCAAACATGCACACATCTAGCTCTGGAATAGCACCAGCGTGAGATCTCACATGCTGTGGATGGATTGTATGTTTAATCTCCGCTTCCTTTCATAATACCAGCGAGCAATTAGCAACCAACATTTGATATTTGTACAAGTTAATCAGGACCGACATACTTCACATACATTTTCCTACCGATAGTCTAGCTAGAAGTCGTGTCCATACGTCTCACAATGCTGGAGCGAGCCCAGTACACCCGTCGTGACACCCAGGAAATGCAGTCGACGGCGCATCAGAGCACCTGCAAATGATTCCGGCAGTGGTGTCGAGCCTAATCCAACCATGCACTCGATGGTGAAGTGTTGACGAGATGACTTGGTAGGTGTCCGCTTTTGTCGCGGCACCATGTGCGTAGGGAATGTATTATAGAGATTCTGCCGCCGTGCGGTGGCGACACCGTCAACACCTGACGGATAAGGATCCACCAGAGCCTTGCCGTTCACGTATAACATTTCGGGATTGTTGTCATCCACCGGCATGAACTGGAGAATGCTACCACAGAGTGTATCAGGATGCTCCTGCATATCCTTGTTGGGCGACGACGACACTACACTGACACCCCATGGTGAAAAGAAATAGGGAACGTGCGCCACCTCCATACTCAGCCAGAATGTCTCCTTGTCACCAAATGAGAAATGGTAGCGGAAGCGTTCTTCCGTAATGAACCAGAGCATAACATCCATTGCAGCTTGACCCACGCGTTCCTTGTCAATCAGCACGAGTGACGAGTCCATCTCGTGGCAGGTACCATTGTTGTATGCAATTGACTTCAATGCGTTCTCAGATGGCTTAGCTTCTCCAGAAATATTGAATCGCTTGTAGTCGAATGTGGCAATCAATTTGTCCATGTACTGCATCTCACCATCCATGCCGCTCATGAACTTCCTGCAGTTTTTCACGACGCGATCATAAAAAAACGTCGTACCCGTGCTCCGATAACCCTCCAAGTCACGGAGGCTAGCAGGGTTTTTCACGAATATGTCGTCCACGTCCAGCAGCATCACATGACGTAGGTCGGTATGGTACATGGCAAGAGGTTTGATCCACCAGCTCCGAAATTGTCCCGCCATGTTATCGTTCAATACGCCACGCTGGACGAGATCAGAGCATACATCCACCAGTTCCAGTCTGTTGTCGGCCCCCAGCAACATTTCCTTGGACGAGTTGGATAGCTCCTGTTGACCACAATGATATACTTGAATGAGTTCCCGATTTCCGAGACAACGAAGTTCCCGAACGAGTGACAACCCCAATGGAAGCACTCCGTCGTGCATACAGGTCACTACACCACGGTCTCGTCCGACAGTCTCATCGAAATGATCACCGCGTTGAAACCATTGTGATTCCGGATGCGAAACGTTGACGAACATGTCAGTGGCCAAGAATGTTGTGGAGGAAGTAACGCTGTTGCCACTACCGAAATCGACACCACCTGATCCGACGATGATGGTCATGCCTACCATGGTGATCACCGCTGCAAGGACCAACATGGGCAAACAGCATGCCAATAATTTGCGAGAAGGTGGAGGTGATGGCATTGAAAACCTAGAAGTGGAGAGCAGACGTGCCGCCTTAATGTCCGCAGCCGAGTCCTTTATGACAGTCAGTGTCTGTTACTTGTGCGAGCGGCGAAGTTTTGAATACTGAGCCTTTGACCAGATGCGGGAGATATGTAGGGATAGATCGTCAGCTCGGATGATCAAGCGCTGTCCACGCACTAAGCTTCAGATTTGGTGGGAACACGCACACAAAGCAGTTGGTCAGACGGCTGTACAGTTATCCAAATTTCGCATCGAGTGGCTGCATGTGAACTCTGGATTGTTGACAATGGATCCCCCATACAAGTGGAATAGGAGCAACTTAAATGGTTTGACTCGCACAAGTATGAAGGAAGAATTAGATGCAGTGATGTTTGTGAGGAGATCGTGTTTTGTGAGGCCTCCCCATCTCGCGCACCAGCATTAATAATTACCTAGCCTTCTGCTAAACTACAGCCTGTAATCGCAGAGCGATTACCATATCTCGACGACTATTACTTCTCCAGGACTTGTGTGCTAAGTGTGAGAGCGAATGACTTGTATTTATTAAAATGGGAGAAAATTGTTGTTGGTAGGACCAGCTCTCACTTCGCCATCTCTGACATCAATACCATGTGAGTTCTGACTCCACCCAATTTCTTACGACATCTTCGTAAATACAAAGTGAAAACAATTTACAACGACTTTGCTTGGAAAATCGACCATTTAGCCTGGTAAAAGGAGTACATGTCATACCAGTAGATAACGAGAAAGGATTTTCTTGATAAATGAACATTTTGACGTAGTTTTGACTTAAGGTTGGAATGGCAACGGTGTTGGATGCGACGATCGTAAACAACACTTGCACTTATGGTTTACTATCGAAGCGTAAACTCACACTTCAAGTAGCCGGCGCATTTCGTAGGTTTCGCAGCGTTGCAGTGCTCCTAACACTCCAGTTGTTGCACCCAAGTAAAACAACCGCCGTCGCAACAAATGACCAGCAAATTCTTGTGGTAGCGGTGCTCCACCAAGTCCAATAAGGCATTCGCTGTAAAACTTGGTATCGGAATGAATGGACGTGTTAAGTACTTGACGCTCCTGACGCGGAGTCATGAGAGTCGGTACTGTGTTGAACATGTTATTTGATCGCGTCTTGGCAATCATGTCGACACCTTCGGGGAACGGGACGAGCAGCGCTTTACCGTTGACGTACAGCATCTGTGCATTGTCGCTGGTGTCCGGCATATACTGCAAGATGCTGCCACAGAGTGAGTCCGGATGCTTTTCGACATCCTTGTTGGGATATGACGACACGACGCTGACACCCCACGGCGAGAACGAGTACGGGATATGTGCCATCTCGAACGATAACCAGAAAGTCTCCTTATCTCCGAACGAATAGGTAAACCGAAAGCGTTCTTTCGTGATAAACCACAACATGATATCCATGACAGTTTGACCGGCACGCTCCTTGTCAATCACCACGAGCGACGAGTCCATCTCATGGCATGTTTTACCAGCATACGTGAACGATTGGAGAGCGTGTTCTGACGGATTCTCGCCTTCGGTCACGTTAAATTGGTCATAGGGGAAGTTCGAAAACAGCTTCGGCAAGTATTTGCCATCTCCATCATTGCCATTGACAAACTCCGTGCAATTTGCATGAACGCGGTCATAGAAGAACGTTGTGCCAGTCTTGTTATACTCCTCCAAATCGCGTAAAACCGCTGGGTCCTTGATGATAATATCGTCGACATCCATCAGCACAACATGACGCACGTCGGTGTGATACACTGCCAGTGGTTTGATCCACCAGTTCCTGAATTTGCCTGCCATCTCGTCACTAATAACTTCACGACTTGCTAGCTCCGAGCAGACATCTACGATCTCGAGTCGATTGTCAATAGTGAACAAGATATCCTTCGAGTCATCTGAGAGTTCGTCCGGACCGCAGTGATACACTTGGATGAGCTCCTCATTGCCGAGACACCGCAACTCACGAATGAGTGACAAACCCATTGACAACACACTGTCTTGCATGCACATGAGTACACCTCAGTCTCTACTAACACTGAGATCGAACCGTTCACCACGTTGATAGAACGACGAACCAGGGTGCGGTGTCCCAGACACATCTACATTTCGTTTAAAGACAAACCGGTGGATGGCCCCTTTCGTACTTGTGTCGACGTAACCAGACATGACGGCGATCATGGTCATGCCGGACATGACCAGTAGCGGTATCAGAAACAGCAACACTTTACGATACGGCGAAGCAGGCGACACCGGAGACTTGATGCCTCCATTCAATGGCTGCGTCTCGATGTCCTGCAGGTCATCATCGATTTCGGTGGGGTGTGGAGACGGCGGAACGCTTTTCATGAGAAAGATGCAGTGAGCTCCCGCTGAAGTAGAGTCACACTATGCCACAACCACACGATGGTCAGAGCCGGGGGTGGAGTATGTGAGCCCAAGTAGCATGTTGAAGCTGCTGTTGGTGCATTGGTGAAAGTGATTGCGCTACGTTCTATTGGTATTTACACTTGAATAGTTACTAGACAAGGGGCTTTAGACCTCCAGTAATCGACGCAGCTGGAAGGTCTCACAATGGTCGAGGGACCCGAGCACGCCAGTCGTGATTCCGAAGTAGTGGAGTCGACGACGAAGCAGCATACCGGCGAATGTGTCGGGTAGCGGCGTAGCTCCCAGACCGGTGAGGCATTCAATGTACATTTTTCCACGACCAGTTGTGTTGACTTCTGTCCGTGGCTGACGTGGAGTCATGTGGGTTGGGAACGTATTGAACATGTTATTCCACTGGGCCTTAGGCGCGTAGTCGATCCCCTGCGGGTACGGGTCCAGCAGCGCTTTGCCGTTCACATACAGCATTTCGGCATCTCCAGAGGGGTCGGGCACGTATTGTAAAATGCTACCACAGAGCGAGTCCGGATGCTTCTTCATGTCCTTGTTAGATGACGAAGAGACCACGCTGACACCCCACGGTGAAAAGTAGTATGGCGCATGTGCCAACTCATATGAGAGCCAAAACGTCTCTTTATCTCCCCAGGAGAATCGGAAGCGAAAGCGTTCCTCAGTGATGAACCAGAACATGATATCCAGCACGGTCTGTCCAGTTCGCTTCTTATCGATTAGCACCAACGAAGAATCCATCTCGTGACACGATTTACCTCTGTAAGCAAACGAATCCAGTACGTGATCCGATGCATTTTCACCCCCTGTGACGTTAAACCTTTCGTAGTTGAACGTACGGAACAACCTGGGCAAGTACTTCTCCTTGTTGTCTTCGTCGTTCACAAATTCCTTGCAATTCCCCAACACGCGGTCGTAAAAGAACGTCGTTCCTGTTTCCTTATATCCGCTTAATTCCCGTAGAGTAGCAGGGTCCTTGATGATAATATCGTCCACATCCATTAGAATCACATGTCGAACGTCAGTATGATACACAGCAAGCGGTTTGATCCACCAATTCTGAAATTGCCCCGCCATCTTGCTCGTAAATACTCTCTTCTGCTCCAAATCTGCGCACACATCGACAAGTTCGATGCGATTGTCCGACGAGAGCAACATGTTTTTGGATTCCACCGACAGTTCGCTCTGTCCGCAATGATACACCTGAATCAGCTCTTCATTGCCTAAACACCTCAATTCTCGAATTAAAGACAACCCCATTGCCAACACGTCGTTGTGCATACAGAGAATAATGGCGTGGTCGCGCATGACACTGCGGTCAAAGCGTTCACCTCGTTGGTAGTAGGGTGAATCTGGGTGGGAAAGCGCAATGTCTCCATATTCCGGGAAACCCCAGGCTGTGCCGTTGGCACCACCGAGAAACTTCCTAAACATACTGTGTGTGGACGACCTGAAGGTGTTGTCGCTGTTGCTTCCTTCGCCGCCCTCTCCGTTGAGATATCCCGACCCCAATGTGACAGCAGTCATACCGACAACTACAAGTAGAAGTAGCATGACCATCATATTGCGGTGAATACGTGACGGCGTGGCAGTTTTGCTGCCGTTGAGAGGCATTGAAGCCTCTACGTCTTCTTCATACAGAACTTCGTCGTCGCTCGCCATGCCACGAAGATATCTCAAATGACGTCCAGAAGTAGAGGCAAGTCGAAATTTGTAATCGTTCCGTAATAGGGTTCAGTATGTGACGTGGAAATCGATTACCTCTTGAATATAACAGCAAAGTTTAATCGATTCACCATCTACTTGATAAAATTGCACTGTTAAAATAGATACCTTCAGTTACACGATGATACGGAATGAACGATAGGCTGGGAGCAACAAAACCAGGGTCGTCAGCACTGTCGTCTTAATCGTTTGGTGAGGAAGGGCACATGGCAAATCCTAAGCTTTAGCAAACGTCCAGCGTTGTTTTATTGCTTTAGAAAAACTAACTCGTCACGACCAGGATAAAGTGGCGACCAACAATGATGACGATGGCAAAGAATACAACGGCAAGGACTACTGCAGATACGACCACTATACAATTAAATGCACGAATTGTGTTAATCATCAACGTTAAACCTGTTGCATCACTTTCTCGGCTGATCCTCCTTCACTACTACTGCACTCACTCCACACTAACAATATATGGCGACGCATAAACAACCGAATCCATGTCCCTGATGCTGCGAATTGCTCATGCCTTCGTCCGCTCTCTTCAGCTAACTCTTGACTTTCAGTTTTAACATTGTACGAGAAACCAGAGCACCGTCTTTGAAGACAATTGATCAAAAAGCAATGTCCTCCTCCGCTTTCTTGGATAAAACGTTGCCATTCCACGTTCCATCAGATTTTTATGGCGCGAATGGCCATTGTCGCAAGCAGCTTGGGTCGTTGCTGCATTTGCTCTCCATTTACTAATTAGCTGCCTCGACCGTCGTCGGTGATATCTCCGCAGAACTTTTTAAGGGCATCCTTAGGCGTATGTCCGTCTCCTAAATAGTCAAGCATTTCTTTCATGTTCCCACACATGTATTCTACAGGTACATGGTTGTATTGCTTCTTGATGCCCCGGTCGAGGTGTGGTTTAAAGCACGCGAATACTAATAGTTAGAGCGTCCTTTTATGCACCTGTTTAAATTTCGGGGTTAAACTTAGACCAAGGTGCTGTCAGCATCGTACTTTCATGTGAATAATTTGTTGTTACTGGCGGAATTACTCAGGGTACACGGAAATTGTATCGTGCTTACTTCCAGTATTGTCATACAATTGAAAATACATCCACGCGTTTAGACTCCGCTGTTGCTAGTTTCGATGCCACGACCTCACCGATGCGGTTGTTTCGGTTCACATTCTGGTCTGGCATCTTCCTAGCACAAGATGAGTCGAAATTTGTGGCTCGCATGCTACGAAGCCAGAACGAAATAATGGTCTTCGATTTGTATCTC
>PCFV01000017.1:0-120050 GCA_002812785.1 Phytophthora litchii | reverse complement strand
GATGCCACATTCGTAAAACCCACTGACGGGTAGTAGATGATGGTGAAAAGCGCACCGCTGAAGAAAATGTACGGAATCTCAGCCACTGTCGATCCCACAAAATACCATAAGCAATTATAGGTCTGCGAAGCACGTTCACGATAGTATGCACCACGCTCTGCAAATGAAATGGGGAGCGTGCCGGTAAAGGAGATCACGCCGTTGAACATCGTTGTCATGTATACCATCGCAACACCAGCATTAATCTCCTGGTATGATTGGTATGACTTGCCAGAATAAACAATGCCAAACAAAATGGACAAGCCAAGTGCAATCGCAAACCGAGTGATGTTGTACGTCGGTGTGCGCCAGTATCGATCGTTGAAACGCTTCACCAAAAATCGCATCTGCGTGAAAGAGTTTGCTGCGCGCTTCTTACTGAAAACCATCTCGGGAAGATCAGGGCTTGGACGAGTTAGACCAGGACGATCGAGTTGGGCGTCAAGGATGCGTTTTTCCTCGCTCTCTTGGAAACACTTCACAAAATCCGTTGTGTTCGACAACGTGCTGCTAACGCCGGCACCGATCACCTCCAACATCCACGACGCCGGATTTTGATCCTTTGGACACGGCGGCGTACCAGGAATCGCCTCAAGATAGTCTACCAACTTGTGACATCGCTCGCCCAATTCGCCAACAAACACCGATTCTCCACCACGTTTCAACAGCAACAAGTGGTCAAACAGGAAGAATACATCCGACGAAGGCTGATGGATCGTACACACAATCGTCCGTCCGCTATCGGCCACTTTGCGAACACCGTCCATGATCAACTTCGCTGAGTGAGCATCTAAACCACTCGTGGGCTCATCCAGAAACAAGATGCTCGGCTGGGCAGCAAGCTCCACACCGATCGTCAAACGTTTCATCTGCTCCTGCGAACACCCACGCACAATCTTGTCTGCGATAACGTGCATGTCGAGCAAGTCGAGACACTCGTTCACGGTATCGTACTTCTTGCTGTCAGGGATGCTGCTGTCCTGACGAAGGAATGCACTGAAAGTCAACGATTCACGGATCGTCGATGCATCCGAGTGAACATCCATTTGCTCGCAGTAGCCCGTGGCACGACGAATAGCCAAGTCAGTCGCCTCATAGCCATTCAGCATGATCTTGCCTGTGATCTTGCCTCCAGTCTTACGACCAGCGATCACGTCCATCAGTGTGGTTTTGCCAGCACCGGATGAGCCCATCAACGCGGTCAAAGTGCCAGGTTCAGCAAAACCGCTGATACCCTTGAGCAGTTCTAGAGATTCCTTCGGGCTACCAGGCTTTGGGACGGAGTAGTGTAAGTCTTGAAATGCTAGTGTCACGGGAACGAACATCTTCTCGCGAACTGGAACATCTAGCACAACCTCAGGTGTTGGTGATCCTGAACCTGACAATGTCCCCGAGTGCTTAGGAGTCGTCGCCAAAATGTAGTTAACTGCTCCTTCAACGTCATCATCGTTGATTTCGTGCTTTGGCTTAAGAGATACATTGCTGGGGTCATCGTATCGTTTGTACTCCAGAACGAGTGCTCCGAGCCCCATGAAAAATGCGTAAATGCAGCACAAGTAGATAATATCAATCCACACCCAGTAGTGTCCGCATATTGGTTTAGCAAGTACTCGCCCATTTTCATGCCGTACTCGGAGCAGTAGTCCACATCATTGTATACACACACGTCAAATTTCGCGGCACGATACTGGTTCACGCACAAACCTCTCAAGGTCCACGAATCCGGGACAAACCAGTAGACCCAGATCAACCAGTCGGGAATCACGTTCTTCGCCATCACAAAACCGCCAAAGAGATTGAAGATCGAGAGTGTGAACGTCGACATAGGCTTTGCGATATTAAAGCTTGGACAGATAGCAGTCAGACAGAAGAACCACGACGCATACACCAAATTGGTTTGCACAAGGAAAATCAAGAAGATAATGAAATGTCCTGCGTGCCGTACAAGTCCAGTCATCCAATACACCAATGAACCAAAGACTATGCCTTCTGCGATATCCTGTGGGATTAGAACCAACGAGTTGGCAATCACAAATGACGCTGCGCGGTAAAAATTGGCCGAGCGCTGCTTGTAAAACACTTCTCGAGCCCCGTAAAATGTCGGGACTTGTGCTGTCTGACCCAAACTCATAAACATTGCCGCTTGAAACAGTACACCGATCATCATTTGAATGTCAGTCGGATCCGTCTGATAGAACACGCTGCCGTAGATCAATCCCATAACTACAGTCATCAACGCTCGAGATTTGATGAACGACTTGTTTCGGCTAGTAAGCTTCCACTGACGCGCAGTCACAGTTTTCGTGCTCTCCCAGAAACTCTGGCGGAATTCTGGCATTTGATTCATGTGTTCTTCGACGTCCTTCAGCAACTCGGGGTTGTGAGGAGCTTCGATGTCTCGAATCAAGTTGTCGTACAATGGAGATCGGCGCCAGTGCTCCGAGAACTCACTGGCGAGACGAGGATGCTTGATCATAGCAGCAGGTAGATCTACCTGGTATTTCAACTGCATCTTCGTACCAAGATCCAAGAGAAAGTCTGCGGCATCCCGGCGAGGAGGGCACCTGAACCCCAACTTCTCAAAGTATGGCACCGCTTGGTCACGAGGACCATGATAAATAATTTCTCCGTGATTCAAAACCATAACATCATCAAATAAACCAAATACCTCCGGCGCAGGCTGCAACAACGCGATCACAGTGGTCTTATGCAGATACTTGGCAATACTACGCTGTGTCGTGATGATGTCAAAGGTTGCAGCACTGTCCAAGCCTGTACTAATCTCATCCATTAGCGTCATGTACTTCATGCCGAATTCCATCTCACCTGTCGTCACACGCTTACGTTCACCTCCAGACACACCACGAAGCATGTTACTACCTAGGATCGTGTCGCGGCAGATCTGTAGACCGAGTTGCTCAACGACCAGATCCGGGAAGTTTTCGAAGTATTTACGAGCTGTCTCCAGTGCCGCTGCATTTTGTTCGGGCGTACCATGACTCAACAATTCTTCCTTGTGCTTTGACATACCACCACCACAAACAGCGTACGCGAACTCCAACGTCTCTTGTACTGTAAGTGTTGGGAAGTGCTTGTCAAACTGTGTCACGTAGGCTGAGAATTGAGGGAGAATACTACAAATCTCCTCTCGGGGCACACCATTATACGTCACATCACCTTCGATTTTGACGTTGCCGCTCTTTGGAAACTGGCCAGCCAGTACGCGCATGAGCGAATTCTTACCCGATCCCGGTTGCCCCAAGAGCAGTGTAATGGTGCCGGGCTTGAAGACGCCACTGACACCCTTGATGATTTCCTTTTGCACCACGCGCTTGTTCCACGCGAATTTGGCCAGACTGCGCTTGATGGTATTGAACACCGTGGGAAGTTCAGACTTGGACGTGATCTCTCCGGTTACAGTCACGTTGGCTGTGACGCTCAGATTGTGGTAGCGTACCTCCATTTGCGGCATCCTTCGACCAAGTGCAGCCTCGAATTTTTCGGCTACGTAGCTGTGCAATATGTTAGGACCTTTCGCCATCATGGCTTTGCCCGATGACAGGTCCACGATGTTTGAGCTTTCCTCTATCGTGTCTCTCATCGCTTATTGTCTCTCTAGTCGACTGTCTTGAGACTCACACAGCAACTTGCACAATGACCCTGCCCTCAAGGCTTGCCATGTGGCTCGCAATCAATATTGCGCGCCATCACATGTGACGAGGCTCGACCTTTTGGCCAATCCAATTCCAGCACCAGCGTGTCGCATAGTTGGGGAATCATCATAGATACAAAAACAGTGCACATGATGCTGCTGGCAAATTGCCTTGAATTGTCTGTACGTACCAACAGCGTTACTTTAGTGCTCTCCACGGGTACTCCAATGTCGGTATCATTGCGATGGAAGAACTGTTGCCGTATTTCTTGCTGGATGGGGTTCACTGCAACAAATCGCCCCCAGAGAGCATGTTCATCAGTACACATCCGATACGATGAACACGCTGTCGTAATGGTTGGATACCCATCCATCGTGGTCTAGCACGAAGATGAACGCTAGCTTTGCTACAACGGCATGTTGAACGCTCAATTGGACGTGGTAAATGGGAGCAAACATATCGTAATCGTTGAAGAATGAACGTCATACCCTGGACACGAAGTGCTCTCTATCCAAACAAGATGACATCGTTTTCTTTCGGTGCAGAAATTGTTTGTACGTTATCATCGAAAACAAATCCATCGAGTCAAACGTGATTAGCTGGAAACATCTTGTTACTAGGTAACTTATCTCTGCGTGTGGTTAATGTAGCGCAGCGAGAACATGGCGAGTACACGAAAGATGCCTAACACCACGAATACATAGCCGAAGTTTGCCCATCTTTCGTCGTACTTGTACTTGAACACCGACTCTACGTATCCCTTCACCGTGATGTGGTCAATAGTCACAGGGAGGTCGGTCACAGGCTGACAGCCAATGTTTGTGCCTACATTCTCGTAGACACCCAATGTCTCGTTCCATGTCGGCTCGTCGGGGCAGTCGCAAAATACTAGAGCCATCAGGATAGCCAACGAGAACCGCTGCGGAGTGATCGTATATAGCCATTTGTAGCCGCTCGGAATGGATGAAGACGGAGGATTGAAACCGGCGAACAACAGGAAGATCGAGTTGATGAGTACGCCGATAATTGCTGATACCTCAATGCTCGGGAAAGCGTAGATCAATACTTGAGCGAGGTACGCCTGCGTCAAGACGAAGAACGACAAGTTGATCCAGTACAGCACCCCAGATGCAAACGACTGGAAACCCACCATCGGGTAGAAGATCACTGTGAACAATAGACAGGCGAAGAACACGTACGGAATCTCCACCACGGTTGAAGCGACAAAGTACCATAGCGAATTGTATGTCTGCGACGCACGTTCTCGATAGAACGCAGCGCGGTCTAAAGCTGTAATTGGTAGAGCACCTGTGAACGTCGCGATTCCCATGAACAACGCCGTCATGAACACCATACCAACACCGCCATTAATCCCTTGGTACGATACAAACTCCGAGTTGATATACGTAAGACCGGAGATCAGAGCAAGCCCCAAAGCAATCACAAAACGTGTGAGGTTATACGTCGGTGTGCGCCAGTACATGACGACAAAACGCTGGATCAAGAACCACATTTGCGTGAACGGACCAGCAGCACGCTTTTTCTTGAAAATCATCTCCGGAAGTTCCGGTGTAGGGTGAGTCAGGCCTGGTTTCTCCAAGTACTCCAATAAATGCTGGGACTCTTTGCTCTCCTTGAAATGCTGCACAAAGTCGGTCACGTCAGTGGGTTGGTGACCTACACCAGCGCCAATAACCTCGAGCATCCACGTAGCAGGGTTCTGCTTGTCGGGAAGAGGAGTCACTCCTTCAATCGATTCTAAGTAATCCACAAGGTTCTGGCACTCTAGCCCCAGTTCACCAACAAACACCGACTCACCACCACGCTTTAGAAGCAGCAAGTGGTCAAACAGGAAAAACACATCTGACGAAGGCTGATGGATTGTGCACACAATTGTACGCCCGCTGTCGGCAACCTTACGGACGCCGTCCATGATCAACTTGGCTGAGTGAGCATCTAAACCACTCGTGGGCTCGTCCAGGAACAAGATACTCGGTTGAGCCACCAACTCCACGCCGATCGTCAAACGTTTCATCTGCTCCTGTGAGCTACCACGAACAATCTGGTCCGCGATGTCGTGCATGTCCAACAAGTCCAAACACTCGTTCACCGAGTCGTATTTCTTGGCTGTCGACACCGTACTGTCCTGACGAAGGAAGGCGCTGAAAGTGAGCGCCTCACGAATAGTCGATCCTTCTGAGTGAATATCCATTTGCTCGCAGTACCCAGTGCAGCGACGAATGGCTAGGTCACTAGCCTCATAGCCATTCAGGTAAATCTTCCCTTCGATCTTGCCACCAGTCTTACGGCCTGCAATCACGTCCATCAGAGTCGTCTTGCCTGCACCGGAGGACCCCATCAACGCTGTCAAGGAGCCGGGCTCAGCGTATCCGTTAATTCCTTTTAGCAACTGCAAACTCTCCTTGCGGTCATGCGGTGAAGGCACTGTATACCATAGATCCTTCCACGCAATCGTGCACGGCACGAAGTTCTTCTCGCGACGCGGCACATTCACCACCACCTCACCAGAATTGGCACCATTAGATCGAGTGTGAGCAGATGAATTTTTCGGGGTCTGTACCAATGCGTAGTCACCACCTCGTTTCTCCATATCCTTCTTGTCCGTCACTGTCTTTGGTAGCAGTTGAATATTCTCAGGAGCTTCATATCGGTGGTACTCAAGAACGTAGCATCCCAACACCATGAAGAAGATGTAGGCCACAATCATGAATAAAATGCCAGTCCAGATCCAGAAAGTATCCGACGGAACGCCGTACTGCGATAGATAGTATTCACCCATGTTCATCCCGTAGTCTGTGCAGTAGTTAATATCGCCGTACTCACAGACATCGTAGGCACTCGAACGATATTCGTTCACCGATAAACCGCGTAGACACCAGGCGATCGGGTTGATCCAATACACCCAGATGAACCACCCAGGAGTTTGATCCTTAGTGATCACGAAACCAGCGAACAAAATGAAAAACACAATTGAGAACGTCGACATGGGCTTAGCGATATCCAAGTTCGGTGACATGGCCGACAGACAGAAGAACCAGGAGGCGAAAACCAAGTTTGTAAGCAATAGCAAGATGAGGTAAATGATGTACGCGGATGCTGTAGCAGCAAAGCCGCACATCCAATATACCAAGGTGGCGAACACCAAAATCTCACCGAGTGCCTGAGGAACCAGTGCGACTGAATTTGCAATAACCCATGCGGATGTGCGGTAGAAATTGGCGCCACGTTGCTTGTAGAAAATCGAGCGAGCCTCCATGTACGTCGGAATCTGAGAAGCTTGACCTAAGGACAAGAACAGTGTTGCTTGGAAAATAACACCCAGCATCACTTGGACATTCGTCGGATCCACATTGTAGAATGTGCTGCCATAAATGAGACCCATGACCACAACCATAAAAGTTCGCACACGGATAAACGCTGCGTTTCGCACGATAATGATCAATTGGCGCCAAGTCAACGTGCGGATGTTCTCCCATAATGTCTGACGGAACTCGGGCATCGAGTCCATATTGTCGCCTATGTGTTCAACAATCTCCTTGTCAATCGGTGACACTAATTCCTCCATAATATCCGAGTAGAGCGAAGATTCACGAAACAGCTTGGCAAATTCGCTCGCAAGACGAGGATGTTTTGCCATTCCTGGTGGAAGAGCTGCCTGGTACTTGTACTGCTGGTTGGTGCCCAGATCTAACAAGTAGTCAGCCACGTCGCGACCATGTGGGCACTTGAAGCCCAGCGACTCGAAGTACGGGATCACCTTGTGGCGAGGACCATTGTACATCATTTCACCTTCGTTCATGATGAGGATATTGTCAAAAAGCTCAAACACCTCTGGTGCAGGTTGTAGCAACGCGATTAAAATTGTTCGATGAAGATTCTTGGCGATACTTCTCTGCGTCTTGATGATATCGTACGTTGCTGCACTATCGAGACCAGTACTGATTTCATCCATGAGCGTCATGTACTTCTGGCCAAACTGCATTTCGCCAGTCGTGACACGTTTGCGTTCACCCCCAGATACCCCACGGTGCATTGCATTGCCAATCGCCGTGTCCTGGCAGATTTGTAGACCCAACTGCTCAATGATCACATCAGGGAATCTGGAAAAGACTGCTTTCGCAGCAGCCAAAGCTCGTGCATTTGCCTCCGGGGTACCACGAGACAGCATCTCCTCACCATGCTTCGACAATCCACCTCCACAAAACGCGTATGCGAATTCCAGCGTCTCACGAACCGTGAGAGTGTGGAAGTGGCGGTCGTACTGCGTCACGTACGCTACGAACTGAGGTAAGCGCTTGGCAATCTCCTTCTGAAGAAGTCCGTTGTACAGCATCTCACCTTCTACGGTGATATTCTTCTTGATTGGAAATTGTCCGCTCAGAATCCGCATGAGAGATGTCTTGCCTGATCCCGGTTGACCCAGCAACAACGTGATCGTTCCCGGCTTGAGCACACCACTGATGTTCTTGATGACTTCCTTCCGCACCACCTTCTTCTTGATCGGATTGAGGTCGGCCAACGCACGTGCTACCACGTTGTAGAGTGTGGGTAGCTCCGATTCAGCTGTCACCTCACGGGTTACCGTCACGTCGGCTGAAATGGACACATTGTTGAAGCGCACCTCCATCTGCGGCAGGACACCGCCAGTAGCCGCCTTGAAGGTCTTGGCCATAAAGTTGTGCAGTGCCTCAGGCCCTTGTGCCATCATGGTTTCTCCCCAGTGCACACTGGCTGGTGTCGTCGGGGTAGACGCCTCCGACATAATGTTCTGATCTTCAGCTTGAGCGGCACGAGGCCAATTCAGAAGTGAAGGACGGTCGCTAACATTGCTGTCGTTGGTTTGCACCCAGTCAGCGTTGGTGAGTGTACATGTTGAAGTGTGCAGATTGCGCGCTATCAAGTGCTGATTGCTCGCACCACCGACACATGATCCGTTTCTATGAAGCTTGAACTGGTGGGCTGCAGCGCAAGCTACTCGAGCTGCTCTCCGATAGCCCTGCGAGATAGCATCAGGAAAGTGTGTATCATCCGATAGTAAGGAGCGTATTATCCGATAGCAAGCGAGTTGCTGTCTGCTAGTGTCGTTAATGCTACTTGGGCAGGAACTCCCCAAGCGGCAGATGAGACAGGTCGCAGCGGATTATGGCCTGGGACCCGAAGTCTCGTGCGCTCAGTGGTTAACCTGCTTGCACACTCGCGAGTGATGTAGACAGATGAGATCGAGAGATCCTCTCAGCAAAGACCTGGAAACG
The DNA here is from genome assembly GCA_002812785.1 of Phytophthora litchii. Lineage (NCBI taxonomy): Eukaryota > Oomycota > Peronosporomycetes > Peronosporales > Peronosporaceae > Phytophthora > Phytophthora litchii. Next base: position 111,085 of record PCFV01000017.1, on the reverse strand, counting down.
ATATATTTGCTGTAGTCGCGGAACATCGACTATTGCAATCACGCAACTTAGTGGGTTGGATTATGTTGCGTTTTTAAGTTGCACAAATGTCGCATGATGACTGCACTCTTATTTAGGCGATGGAATTCAGTATTTCTGGCTGAACCGCCCCAGAAGCACATTTCGTGCTCTCCATTTGATATGCTCACGAGCTCGCACCAACGACTCCTTCAGCTTGCAGGAGCAACCTTTAGAGTCTGTGGTAATCCGCGGTAAGTTCGTGGTAAGACGACCAAGTTTGGCTCCGGCGGTACTTGAGGTGTGAGCGAGATCACCCGTGTCAGTCATCTTTGGACATTACAACTACGGAGTCGAAGTAAAAACAAAGTAAGATCAATGGAAGTGGTCAACAAGGCCACAACCGATGCAGGTAAAACGAGCCAGGATACTTGAAGGTTGATGTTTATTGTTCATCTCGTTAACACCAGCTTCAAGTAGGCCTTCGACTCTCACACGAAGGTCGATCGTACAATCAACGTTCATAGCACGGGCAAGTATTGATCTATGCAACCGTATATGCTATGGTATCTTCAGGATGCGATATCTAGTCTTTAGCTCTTAACCAGCTACTAAAATCAGCCTTTGATCATTCTGAATCTACCTTGAAACCTTTATTAGGGGTAAAAATAGGCTCGGAATTAAGCTACTAATTAAGTCATTATTTCGCTTCAAGAACATTGCGGCTGACAAGACTGATCATCCGAGTCCTGAGCGCTCCATCGTCTTTGGTTATGACCCTCGTGGACAGCGGCGTGTGGCTACTGCGCGTGTATCTGGATCTGCTGCTATTCGTGCCTCGTCTACTGTGAGTTTTTAGCTGTCCTCCATCGTCTGTCTATGTTTGCCGTCTGACTGCCACTCAATTCTCGCTCCAACAGCCTCGAGCTCAACTTGGCGTGGAATCCGTTCGTGATCCTGGCGGTGAAAGCGCTGCTACGTCTCAACACTGCACTCAAGACCATCACTGGATCAGAAACGATGACGGATAACGACGGGATGCGCTGGCTGCAACCGGGAGAACGCGACGGAGAGCGCGTGGCCATTGTAAGTTACCCTCGCTGCGGCAATTCGCTCATGCGGGGGCTACTGGAGAAAGTCACTGGTGTTTACACAGGCTGTGACACCAGACCGGACCGCTCTCTTAGTAAGGAGCTGCAGCAATACGGCATGAAGGGCGAGGGGGTCGTGGATGAGTCTGTTTGGTTCGTTAAGACGCACTTCCCGGAACGCGTAGGCTACAAGGAGTTCCCTGTGAAGAAAGCTATCCTCGTGGTGCGCAACCCGTGGGATGCCATTGATTCATATTTTAACATGACGCTTACGAACACACACAACAAGAGCTTGCACGAGTCGCAGTACGAACGATTTGCCGATCGTTGGGACGGCCTGCTTCGTAATGAGATCGACGTTTGGATGAAATTTCATCGCTACTGGACCACTAAAGTGGACATTCCTATCATTGTCGTGCGCTACGAAGATCTTATGATGCACCGTGAGGAGACACTGCGTCGCGTGTTCCTGTTCTTGGCGGACTTGACATCCTTAGAAGGCACGGAATGGGAAAAGCGGATTCACGATGTTATGGCGACCAGTGGTGACAAAGCAGGACCTTACAAGCCGCGTAGTGGCAAGATTGGCGGCTCTTTCCGCCATTACTCGGAGGAGCAGTTCCAGTACATTCTGAAGACGGCGAACTTACCGCTTCGTGGTTTCGGCTACGACCCGGAGACGCAAAATTTCCCAAAGGAGATTACGCTTCCGAAGCGACAGGTGAAACCAGGCAAGGAAGGTGCGAAGTTGCTAATCTCGATTGATCCAGCCATGGAGATCCGCAAGAAGAACGATTCCTTCGGTCGCGGTTCGACCTACTTCCGTCGAGCGCTCACTGAACCTGTCATTGCAAATGACGGTACAGAACTTAACATGGATGAAATAGTTGCCGCAAGGGGAGCGACTACAGGCCAAAAAAGGAAGAAGGTGAGCAGGACGAAGCGACGAAAAAACTTCAGGATCTGACCGTGAGTGATGCAGAAACGAAAGAGTAGAATGCAATGCATTGGGGTTAGAGAGAACCTTCGTAGTGAATATATTTCGTGAAGTCAACGGAGACAACTATATAGCAAGTGTTCTGAGCAGCTCCGCCTGAGCTACACTTGATCGCCCAGTCCATGGTTATGATTCTTACGATACTCGGTTCGGAAGATAACGATTCGCTCACAATGTTGCAATAGGCTTGAGCGCACCTTCAATGCGACGGACAGTCGTCTGCAGTTTAAGTTTGAAAGCTGCATCCTTGCACTCGATTTCCTGTGAGGCGTGATCAACTACGGCATCAATGCCACTCGGTGTCCGCACGTGAATCTTGTTTGTCTCGAAATCCAAATCAACATCGCCGTATTGATCCTTCAGAAGGCGGAACACGATCAGCAGATTTAACGCATCTTGATCACCTTCACCCAATTCCTGTGCAGCTTTCTCCAGATCTGTCTCGGCTTCTTTATTTTCAGGCTGTTCGGACGCAGGATCTTCAGCGATATCCTTGCTATCTTGTTCAGTTGGAGATTCTGCTTTTTCCGTCTTCATGCTCGAGTCTTTGTCCTTCGCAACTTTATTGCAAATGCTTGATTTCTTGGAGTGGTCGTGTGGGCACGCGGCAGTAGGCTGACCACTAAGCTTAAAACTAGCTGGACTTGCCTGGGCATGCATAGCGAGCGCGATCACCGAGTCAGCGATCATATCGGCTGTGGGCGCTGAAGTCCATTCCACAACGAGCTTCTCGGTGGCACCCTTGGCGACAGCGCATCGTGTGACGACCACCTGCTTACACACCACCACGCGGTTTTCCTTCTCCAGGTGCACGACATCTTCGTACATCTGGCGAATAAAGGTGATTAGCACATCAAACGAGTTGTACTCGAATGGCACATGCTGTTTCTGCGTAATGCTACCCGAAATGAGCTTCGTGTATGTGGAGAGGTCTTCCTTGTCCATCAAATGTGTCTGCGAATCCACTTCCACCAAAAGCCCCGAGATCACCGTTCCGTTTTTTGGCTGATCACTAGCCAGTCCTCCAATAGCCTTAGCGATTTTTTCACCCTTAAACTCGAGCACAATCTCCTGCATGTTGGCTGGCGTTGAAATACTCGGGTGGTAGACCTTGGGGTCATTAAATTTCTTATTCAATGCTGACTTTAAACGCATCATCTCGTTCTTCTCGCCGTGAACCAACACGATATTAGGAGGCGTGAGTTTCTCCACAAAACCACTGGTACCCACAAAGTCTGCGTGTGCCGAGAACGAAATGTACTCGACTGTACAATTCATTGGAATGATACGACCGTCCAACGCAGCGATCTCTGTTGGCTCTGAAAGAATCTTCTTAGCCAAAGTGCCCTCGACCACGTAACCAGGAATCAAACAAGCATTGCGCTTGTCCGAGCACCAACGCTCAAAGAGCTGTCGCGAGACACCGCTCTGCAACATACCAGGACTGGCCATAACGACAGACGGTCCAGAGTCATCAAAGTCGTCCATACTCTTCAGATTGGAAATGTGCTCAAACTGGAACGGGTTTGAGATAGCGATCTGCTTGCGAATACGGTCGTTCATCATATTGATGTATGTCTGATACACACGCAAGGCCTTGGCAGCCAATTTTGACGCAAAGTAGATTGGAATATCCTGCAGGTCTGGATGCGCTCGCCAGTGTTCATCAAGAATCAGCAGTAGCTCTTGTGTACGTCCTAGAGCAAACACAGGGATTAGACAGCGTCCTCCACGTCGCACCACAGCCTCCACCTGTCCAGTGAATCGTCCCTCACGTTCTACCACTGACTGATGCACTTGGACACCATAAGTCGACTCGACAATAAGGACATCAGGTGAGCAAGCCGGTAGTTCAGCTGCCATGAGATGGCGATCATTCTCCAGCGAATAATCTCCCGTATAGAGCACCTTAACTCCACCGATCTCAATGAGGTACATACAAGCCCCCAGTACGTGACCAGCATTGTAAGGCGTGAATTTGATGCCATTGTGCATCATTTCTTGATGGAAATCAATGATCTCGACCTTGGAGACACAGTTATTCAGGTCTTTATCGTCGTAGATCTGGTCATCCACGGAAATGTTGGACACGCGCAGGAAATCGCGCAACATCATCTGCATGACGGCCTTGGTGGGGTGCGTCATGAACACGCGGCCCTTGAAGTTGGTCTTCTCCGTGAAGTGTGGCAATGCAGCCACATGGTCGATATGGAAGTGCGTGATGAGCAGCAGATCAATCTCCTCGGCCTCCACGCCGTCAAAGAACGGCAGACTGCCGTGTCCAGAGTAGCCTGGATGCACGCCACAGTCCAGCATGATGGTCTTGCCCTTGAACTTGAGCACGATGCACGAGCGACCCACCTCGTTGCCGGCGCCCAGAGGCATGATGCGCATGATGTGGCGCTCATCCGCGGCCTCCTCAGCCAGTCTACGCTTCGACATGGTCAGAGGGTCTTCGCTTTTGATCTGACTGGTGTAGTCTGTATATGCAGGTGTTGTTACTAATAATGTCAATAAAACCAGGTGTCACTAATGAACAATGTGGTCCACAAAATATCGACCACCGAGATATACTGGCATTGCTACAGTGAATTCATATAACTTGGGTCGACGACCACTCTCTAATCTAAACCTAGTCAAAGCATCAGCTTTTTGTGCGAATATTATGCAAGGGTGTAAGCTCGAGGAAGTGCCAATTGAAAGACGGGTTGAATGGCGGCTTCGAGTGGAGAGGGACTGCTGTAATGTCTAGTTAGATGAGGTTGGGTGGATGAAGCAATGTTCAACACAATCAGTCGATGTGTGAATGATTAACGCTTCCGACAAGCGACTTCAAAGAGCCACGACTCGAACGTCGCGTGAGCAGTCACCGACGGTTGCTACAGGCAGGCGAGGACTAAGGTTGATAGCGTCAGAAGTTTGGATACACGCAAAACCATACTTGCTTTACCGACCACGGCCTCTAATTCGCGCCTGCCTTTTACGAGCAGCTTCGTCGCGTGCGTTTCTGCATTAACTACCTAGTCCATTATCCTCATTGGTAATGAATTAAAGCGAGGCTCACGCCTCGTTCCCACAGAGACAGAACTCGGTTACGTGTCGGATACCTTTGCGTCCTTTCATGATCCTCGAGGTTTTTCTAGTCAACCCGAGGTTTTTCGCAAAAGTTGAAGTTCTCGTTACCTTGCTTTCACTATGCATCAGAGTGATGGTCGCACTTCCAGCAGAGAAACCTTCCGACAGAGAAGCAAAAGGCATGGAGCCACCTGAACGTCGCAAGCGCGCGCTAGACGCCGATGACGAGCGCCGCGACTCGCCACGCGCGTCGTCCGAGAGCGAGAACATCAGTCCGCGGCTGCTGGACACGCAGGTGGGGCTGCCCACGTCCGTAGGCGGCCATGTAGGCATCGCAGGGGCTGGATCCGAGCGCGGACGCGTCACAGGAGCTGTCAAGAGCCGCCGTCTGAGCCAAGACATGGGCCAATCGCCGGCCCAGTTTGTAGCCAAGCTGACAGCGCTGTCTGGCCCTGTATCTCCCGCTTTGAGTGTGTTATCGCCATTCAAGAACGACTCAGACGCGTCTCGGACACCGTCAAGCAACAACGCTCCGTTCGTGAGCAATCCATTCGAAATAAAGAAGACAGGAGGACTAGGGAGGCCCATGTTCCCTTTACGAGGCACACAGAGTCAAGGCAGACCGGTAATCCCTACACCGTTGATCACACCTGGATGCATACCCGAGCAGAAGACCAGTCCACCTGCTCATCTGAGAAGACTGGATGGAGGAATTGCTGCGAGGACTGGAGGACCAGGTGTGTCACCGATGGGTAATCAGGACCAGAAGAGTCCGATATTGCAATCGAGAGCCTTAAAGTCGGGAATGCAGCCGACGGGAGACAACCCACTTGCAGAACGAGGACTACCAACGGTAACGAGAGATGCTAGCAGAGAAAAAGTGGAGACTAATGTTTGGCTGTGTTATTACAACAGATTTCTCATATTCTGGGAACAGGAGGGCAAGATACAAACAAGAGCCCTGGGTTTGGATCACTAGCTACTCCATATCGGGTATCCACTGTCACGTCCACTACCGTAAGCGCACCGACGGTAACCTCATACTTAAACAAACCCTGAAAATTGATACCTGTACTAATGTGCGTAACTTGATTTGCTAGGCACCTTCTTCTAAGCAAGTTACCAAGAGACAACCGTTCCCGTTTTCTCAACGAAACATCGAGACAACAAAAGAGATTAGCACGCCATTGATAAACTCAGAGGGGATACGGAGCAGCGTATCCAATGCCCCGATGCTATCATTCGATGCAGACGATGTGTCCAGTGACGAAGAACTCATGGGCATTCCCGGTCCTGATATTCCCGATCCAGAAATTTCATTTTCGCAGGAAAAACTAGGTGATCTTTCTGTCACGGAAAACAACCTGGAAGACACGGTGGTCTTGACACTCTGTGAAGGACTTGCCAACAGTCTTTCAAAAGTTGAACGGGATCGATTGGAGTTACTTAATTTGTATACGATAGTGCTTGCCCAACAGCCAACTCCTATCATACTTGGACGAGACCAGTTTCAGGATGTGTTTGGTGATAACATTCGTGGCGCAATAATTTCCCACTTGAGTCGACGGCACTGCCTAATTCACGTACAAAATGTTACATCACAGAACGAAACCACAAAAATGGGTGTTAGAGTGAGTGTTGAAGACACTAGTACCAACGGAATCAGGATAAACGGCACCCAGCTCAAAAATGGCCAAACTAAGGAGTTGGAGTTGAATGATATTGTCACGTTATTGCGGATTCGTCGAGATGAGGTACGAACAGGCTCGAGATTACCGTACTCATATTGTCGGTTGACATGCATGTCTTTATTGGGTAGGATGATGTGTCGCTCGAGTACAAATTGGTTCGCTCGGACTTGCCACCTGAGAAAAGCAGCAGGAGAAACAAAAAGAGTAGGCACGATGGGCGATTCGTCAGACTCAACGATAAATTTTCGTGTGAGCTGTCCGACTTGAGCAATCGGTATGACTCGCAAGAGTCCGATGTAGTACATTCTTCTTCAGTACCAGTGCAAGCTATCTCACACGAAACAGGCCATCAAATTACGCCTAGTTCATTTCCTCCATCTGAGGCCCAACTCTCGACAAAACAAGACGTGGAGATCAACAAGCCCAAACCAGTGCAGCGAAATCCTATACTGACCCGAAGAATTCGATGTGTACGTCAACTTGGCTAGTGACATTCTTGAGTATCCTAACACCTTCAACTGTGTCTCCAGACAATTTTGTTCGCTGACCAATCCACACAAGACTTTTCAGAGTCCAGCCAGCCTCTTGAGGTTTGTCCGACTTTAATTCGGTTGCTTAGCATATGTTGATTCTATTGTGCGATATACTTGGTGCCTTACAGGAGGCAAACTATGACTACCGCGAAGAGTTGTCAGAAGTTTTGTCGGTTTTCGCCTCAATTCGTAGTTTCGACGTGCGTACCTACCAGAATGGAAGATGATATCAACATCTAGTTTTAACAATTGTGGTCTCTGTAGGCGTCATCATACCACTGTGCAACAACAGAATCGATCCAAGAAGCTCTAAACGGTGAGAGCGACGTTGTATTCTACACCGGTGGAGGAGATGAGGATCACTTGGTAGTTGAAGCTCCAAATGGGTTGTCGACACGTCTCGAAAAAGATGATGTATTGCAGCTTTTCTCGAAAGGTAAGCAAGCAGTACTGGTTGATCGAGTTTTGTATTACATGTAAACTAATTCGTTGGTCGTATTGATACAGCAAGAAGTAGTATGGCAAAGCTTATTATTGTCATTTCACCATCCCTTGAACCAGGTGAGAACTCTGAATTGGTATGAGGACGCTTAGTATGCTATTTACACATATTTGTGCGTTTTGTTAGCCTATCTGCTTGCTGAATGCGGAGCATCTCATGTATGTTTCCTAAACTCCGCCAGCAAGCACTCTTTGCGGGTTACTGCCTTTATACGGTACTGTCAAACTGTTTGATAGCTTTAATCGGGGATATGTTGGTTAACGCAGGTCTTTTGCTGAACCAGAGCTCTCTTAGCTGGTTTTCTCAAAGGATTTTCGGTTGAGAAAAGTTACAACTTGGCAGAATTTGTGGCTCTCAACGACTTGCTGCCGATCGTTCGACCTGCAGACCAAATTTGCAAAATGCTGCCGAGTTCTAAGCAGCACAATATTCAGATTGGGTCGACAATTGAAGATGTCGCTACCGACAGGAATGTGATTGGCTTACTCAACGCACCATTCATCCCCGTTTTGGCAACTCATTTCCTTGGGAGAGATGCTGTAGTGAGAAAGGTGCTGCTTTGACTTTTAAGTTTTAGATATTAAGTGATCCAGTCAGATGGAACACTAACCTGAATTGTTATGCCTTAGGTCAAGGTATCATTGGCACGAAAAGTCCGATTATGCTATGTATACGGGGCTCGAGGCATCGGGAAATCTTCAATTGCGATTCATATAGCGAAAATATCCTATCGCACGAGAAGTTACCGAAATGGCGTGCACTACTTTGCCATTGATAAACTGGTAGAACACATTCAGAACGGCGCAAAGAACGACTCCCAAGAAGAAAATTATTCTCCACCAAATCAGCGGGAGGATGCTTTACCGAAAGTTATCAAAGGAGTCGAAGACCTGCTGCGCTCGCTTCCGGAGTACGTGCTTATTTTAATGCAATGAAGAGGGTTAACTAATGACGGTGGTCATCATAGGACGGATCCTGCCAATTATCCAACTACGTTATTGATCTTAGACGGCTGCGATGTCGTGCTACCAGCACTTGAAATGTTTGTGCTAAATATTATTCGGTCGTTCCCCAGCATTCAGGTACTACTATACCACACCCAACGTCATGATCATGATCCACTAACCAGTTATTGCAATCGCAGATCCTGCTAACATCGACGAAAAGGCTCCAGATCGATATCGATGAGAATGATGTTTTGTCTGATGAAGCAATTTACGTCGAAGAACTTGGAAAGCTGGATAGCGCCAAACTTTTCTTCAAGCTAGCACGAGGTCATCTAACTTCTCGGCAATTTCGACAACGTACGTTTAAGTTTAGTGCGCCAGTAAAGCGCCAATTGCTGACCCCATTCTTGCTTTCAGACTTTTCCGACAGCAGCATCGAAGCGATTTCCGATGACGAGCGCTTACTCGCTACCAAAGGCAACCCATTTCGAATTTCCCGACTTGTTTACGAACTCGAATCACGGCTAGCCAACAATACCAACTGATGGTTACATGCCCACGATTGTATTTTATTGGGACAACATGCATCACTACATTAATGAGGGGCACAATACGCAGTCAGGAGTGGTAGCAAGACACTGGTGGTAATGTGCAATTTTTGATCGTATCATTATTCACGTGAACGATCCTCGTTGTTTGCATGTCATTTACTGTTATCCCATTAGCTATGTCTCAATTAGACCTGCTTGGAAGTGCCGGAGTAGAACACCGATGTGTACAAGTATCTTTCCTGTTGATACGGTCCGCAATCGACACCTCTCCGACCATGCTGCACTAAATAGCACGTCGTCACTCTTGAGCTCTGGAGTACGTCCAAGTAGCTGTACATCCAGCTCTTCTTTCGTTGTTCCAAGAGGACGCCACAACGAAATCCAGAGTTTGTGCTGGCCCGCAGCAAAAGGCACCGGTGCGAAGCCATACCCGGCAACGTGCATCTTCATGTTGGTGTCTGCTCTCCAAACTTGAAGCAGTAGCTTGGGCCATCCCTGGAACGCTGACGTTGCAAAATGTAGGTCAATCGGATGGGACCACACAGCTACGTCAGGATCCGATGTCCATGGTGCAGTCGACGGATAGTCAAGTTGAGTCTGGCCAAACTGATCACCAGCAATGTGACTCCATCGGCTGCCATACTCGACACGCCACTTGCAGGTCAATCCTCCAACAGTCCCGAATCCATGACCACTGACAATTTCGCCGATCAAATGAACTTCTGGCTGGAATGCGGGAGGCACGTCAAGTTGTGTAAGTCGCTTCTGAACTCGGTACGGATTGTATGGTGACTCTGGTATCGGCAAGGTGTCATCGGGGTCTGCTTTGTGTCGACGCAGTGGAGACAGAATATTCGTTTGGTTTTCTTGTTCACTGTCGCCGCTGGAGCTATCAGCTGCTGAGAATTGGTGCTTGCCACGTTTATTCTTCTTGCTGCGCACACGAGGAGAGGGAGAGTTCTCACGACTAGCGTTGTTATCGCTAGTAGGCGATAATGGTGCTTTGGTTGACTCTGGATCTTTCTCGTCATGGATCAACTCCTTTTGATCCTTTTGATTGTTTGATGACTTCGCGTTGTGGGGCATTTTCCAGCGACTTTTACGCTTAGGTGACTCGACTGCTGTATCTCGTTTCGATGGGGTGAGAGGGTCCTTCTCCGAAGCAGCACCAGGGTCTGTACTGGGATCGAGCGCTTCATCGTGAGCTTTCGCTTCTCGCTTCTTATCCACAAGCTTGGGTTTCTTCTCGGGCTTTGGGAGCTTCGTCAGCCTACAGCAGCATGTCAATGTGGATCAGTACTATCCTGTACTGATCTCGAAGCATCTTACATTTTCTTCGGAGATGCGAGAGGCTTCTTGGTCGAAGACTTCTCTTCAGGTATATTGTCCCTGTCGGAAGGCGTTTTACATCTGAACGCGCGAGCTATGGATTTTCGAGGCGATGGAGTCTTTGCTTCAGTTGCCAAAATATCAGAATTGTCTGCTTCCTTGGCATCGTCACGAGGAACTTCTGCGGTTGTTTCACCAAAACCGAGTAAATCTGCATCCGTCTTCGCTTTGTTTTTCTCCTTGGGAGGTTTAGACTTCTTTGGTTTTGCTCTATTCTTCGACTCTTTCTCGGGAGACTTGACTTCAGCTCCTGCATCCAAGCTAGACAAAAGATCAGCACATACTGAAGAAACAGTCACCACTCCACCGCATTACCTGGCACTTGGCACTGCCTGTTGAGCTCGTTTCTTGGGCGATGCAAGTTTCTTGAGCATCTTCCCGACCTTATCGAATAGTCGTGAAATCAAGCGTCGTCAGGACAAACTGCACCAATGAACAGTGTATTGCTGGGTTATAGAAACCTCGAATCTATCTCTTCTATCCCTAGTTCTTCTTGGTGCGCATACGCAGCGCTTTCTTGCGCTTGCGATGCTTGTGCTTGTTCATTTTCTTTCGCCGTTTCTTCACCACACTGTCCGCCAAGTAGCCGTCCATCTGACGGAGCAGAGCGTCCACATCTTCCGTGTCACGCAGTGGCAGATTGTCCTGCAGCGCACTGAGCATGCCTGGCGTGTCCCACAGATCTTCCGAGCAGGCCAACGTGTCCTCCTCTTCGTGCTCGCTCTGCAGGGGAAAGGACCCCACTTTCCACAGATGCGACGGGTCTGCACGCGGATACTTGTTCTTCCACAGCGACGGATCTTCAGGCATGGGGAACGACGGCGTCTGGAATAGCGCGTCGGGCGCACGCGTTGACATGAAGGCGCGACATACTGTCAATTGCGGTGCAGCGCTTGGACGCAGTGCGCGGATGCAGCGCGCGGCGGCGCGTAAGCCAGCCATCGTCGCGAGATGGCGTAATTCTCACTGGAAATGGATGGGAGGCTGGTAGTGGAAGGGGAAAGTGCTCGCTGATTGGATGAAACCATAAAATTTGCGCTATTTTTAGAGACGAACCGTACACATCCTAAATATAGCGCTGTGCTGACTACTTCAGCTTCAACTAAGAACCGATGCAAAGTGAACAAGAGCAGATGAGATTTTTGCAAAGATGCTTTACATGGGCAGATCGTAGCGACAAAGGTGACGATGGATTGGAATATTGTGGAATATAGTGGTGATAACTCGATTTCTTAGGGGTTTTGGAGGCACATGACCTCAAGTGCGGCGTGGCAGCAGCATTGGGGATCCGGCCGTCCAAAGTGAGGAGTGTAGTGTATCTTCCAGTGAGTTGACCTGACTAATATCTTGTCGGGATCCGGCCGTCCAAAGTGAGGAGTGCAGTGTATCTGCCAGTGAATTGACCTGACTAATATCTTGATCTTTCAAGCTGCTGCTAGCGCAGATGTTCCGTGCGTGTGAAGTTCCAGGACATGAGCTGCGTGTCACGCAGGACGAGTTTGTGCGGGTGATGAAGACACGACTCGCCAAAACGGACTTGTTGGAGGACGTGAGGAGGCTTTTCAAGGCGTTGGATTTAAAAGCACAAGGATTCATCTCACTGCGCAGCTTCCAGCAGGTCAGCAACAATTGTCTCAATATTGTCTTGTTGGATCGGATCGTCTGAATTCACGTCGTCTGTGCTGTGGCGTTGAAGGCGTGCGAGATGACACTGCCATTTGCCAACAACGAGACAATGTTGCGTGTGTTTCATGAAGCCGATCGAGATGGCGACGGACGGGTGCGTCGACCATTATTCCTGACTGTGTGTTGCTTAACGACACTCAAGTGATGCAAATTCTCCGTCATGTAGGTGACGTATCAAGACTTCGAGCGGATGTGTCTGCTCGCAGTGCAAGTCAATGCCACTATTAACAAATAAAAAACGGATTCTGAATCGAGACAGTGCGTAAGGAGCCGCGTACGTGGCAGCGCTTGGAACTCGTTCCAACATCTCACCAGGTATCCAATGTGATGATGTCGTACAGTCTTGTCTCTACTCTGAGAGCGAAATCTATCGCAGGATAGCATGGCCTCCCCCAGCAGCGACGCCCAGCAAGAAGCGATCAAGTCCCGACTGTTTGCTGTGCTACGTCGGCCTGAAAACGACCAGTGTGCTGACTGCGGTGCTGCAACACCAAAGTACGTAGCAGCCTGTAGATTCTTAAGTTTATCGGATACTTACATTTGTTTGTGTATTTTGGTGGTAGATGGGCGACTGTGACTCATGGAGGCTTCATTTGCACTCAATGTGCTGGAGTTCATCGATCTCTGGGTGTTCACGTGTCTTTTGTACTCAGTGTCATGCTTGACAAGTGGACGGATGAGCAGGTCAACGCTATGGACAAAGGTGGCAATGTTAAACTCAACCAACAGCTTGAACGCACTCTTGGTCTACAGCTCAAGCTGAATGATCAAACTCCCAAGAAACCCGAAGCACAGACGCCACGTGCAGAGCGGGAACTCTTCATCCGAGCCAAGTACGAGGAGTTATTATTCACTGGTGGTGTCACTAGCTCACCACCCAAGTCACCACCGTCTCCTAAACGTAGTCCGACAAAGACGACAGCTACCACACAAGGAATGGTCGAGTACACTGGTGTCGTGGTGATCAACCTCAAAGAGGCAAAGGAGCTTGCTGGTATGAACATCAGTGGCAAGTCAGACCCGTACGTGACGTTCCGTTTGGGTGAGCAAAGTATCAGCAGCAAACGGGTGAACAACAGCGTGAATCCGCAATGGAACCAGCAGCTCATGCTTTCGTGGGATGGCACTTCACCGCTTGAGATTGAGCTGTATGACTACAATAAAGTCAACGCAGATAGACCCATGGGAGCTTTTGAAATTAGTGGAGATCAACTAGCATCGCTACCTGAAGCTGGTGACTCGGATGGTCCGTACGAAGACTGGTATCCGGTGATCATGCCGCGTGATTGGGCTACGAACTTCAGTGAGCACATGATGGCTGGAGCTGAAGGTGTCACGAAGGGTATATATCGTGGTATCACAGGCGTGTTCAAGGATCCGATCAAAGGAGCTCGCGAGAAGGGACTCGAGGGTTTTGCAAAAGGTGTCGGCACTGGTGTCGCCGGTGTAGTCTATCGCCCTATCAAGGGACTTGGCACAATGGTCAAGCACTCTGCTCTGTCTGTTGGCGTTGGCAAGAAACACCGGACGAACAGCGGATGCAGTGACCTTGATGGAAGCTCCTCCCTGGATGGCCGAGATTACGTCGCTGCTGGGTCTGTCCGGCTTGCGTTGTCACTGCAAAAGTTTTCGTAAGACTGTAATGCAACACTGCGTGGAGACAAAATGTGTAATTTATTCGTCACCTTGGCGCATCGTCACCACTTGCCCTGTTGTGCCTGTGATTTACTGTCATTTGCTGTTGTGTTCTGTCGGTTTGCCTACATGAGGGTTCGGAAGTTCAACAGTTCACCCTTCACCCGGCGGAATTGCTCTAGCAGTGTCGATGCCTCCCCGCTCTCGTCTGTAACAAAGCAATAAAAGCCAACAACAATGTGAGTCTAGTGTAGTGAATATGAAAGAGCGGAGTGGCAACGTACCGTGTGATGTGGCGCGCAGATCCGTGATAAAGCCATCGCAGAGGTCAACGATGTTCGGACAGCAGGCAGCAAACTCTGCAAGTTGGTCCTTGCCGACGCGAGGAGAGCTTGCGTGCTTCCTCCATATAGTAATAATGGCCAGCATCGACTGCAGCAAGTGCAGTGTCCAGCCCTCGCGATAGAGCCGCTCAGGTTGCTCACGGTAAAGCTGCTCGTAGTAACTCAGGAGTACTCGGTGCGGCACACCCACGTCCAGGAACAATTTGAGAACCCAATTAAACGTCGTAGCATCGATGGCTGAGGCAGAAGCGGCACTGCCAGTGAAAGCGCCCACGCCAGTTGATCGAATATACCACAGCGAGATCCACTCCAGCACATCGGCCAAGAAACCAACGGGGAAAACAAAGCCACCGATACCAGCAGCTGAACCGCTGTGTGTGTCGTCACCTTCGAAATAAAGAGATTTACCCAAACGTAGAATCTTGCATTGCATCTGACCAATCCAGTTGCCGCTCTCAAAAGAGGAGCCTCCGCTTCCATTGCTGAACGTCGCCAGTAGTCCAGCCTTCTCGCACTGATCCAACCGCCACGCATTGAATGCCGCGTTATTAGAGGATTGCGGGAGCAGGCTGAACATGATCTTACGCCAGAGCGTTGTAGTTACGTCTGCTTCTTCCGACTTGCACGCATGGATGATGTACAAACATTCGGTCCACATATCGTACTTTGAAGCGAACCGGTTGTACAGCGTAGATGCGTCAAATAATTTGAAGGTGAGTAGCTGCACGTCCGCCTTCCGTTCACGCAACTGTTCGTCCGTCGCCGAAGAGGATGTCTCCAGTTCAATAATTTTCTGTTCAAGCGCCTTCAGCACACGCACCTGTAGCTGCAACACATCCAGTACATCGCGCACTTCTCGAATAGCCTCCGTCGCCTCGCCTACGCCCTCCAAGCTCTTGAGACACCCCAGCGCCTTCGAAACGTAGTACTGGCGCTTTACAATATCAGGGTTGCTGGATACCATCAGAGCGGAAGATGTGGCGTACTCGTCTTCACCCATGGTGTCCTCGTGAGCACGTGCCCACCACACCTTAGCTGCTACAAGATACTTGTGCTGATCCATATAAAGCTTCACGAGTAGATCCTGGTCCTTCTCCTTCAAGAACTCTTCAATGTACGAGGAGCGGATAGAGGTCAAAAGGTGAGAGTGTCCGCGCTCATACAACCATGTGTACAGCAAATTGTGAAAGGTGGCGTCCTCCGAGGCCAGCGCAAAGTGGAACAAATCTTCTACACACTTATTCCTCGTTTCATCATCAAGCGTCACCATCTCTTCGACGGCCTGTGGACTAGCGTTCGCTGTCTCCCCGCCCAATAGTCTGTGCAGAGCCAGCAAAATACAACCAAAGCACCGCTTCTTCCAGCTTTCTTTGACACCACTTCGGTCCGAAGCTGCCGCATCGTGAAAGTGTTTTGCACACGCCAACGACAGCTTCACCACACCTTCGTAGTAGTTCAGCAGAGTGTAGTCTTCACAGATACCCTGTAGAACGTCCAGACAGTCTTCCGTGTCCCACATGTGGCATGAGTTCAAGAATTGATCAAGGGATTCCTTCAGGAAGTTCTTACGAGCAACAGGAGATCCACTCAGCTTGGCGTTTGACAGGCTTCGGTACCCTTGGTAGTGCCACAAGTCAGACACAGAGAAGAACGTGGGACACTGTTCTCGCAACTGTTTGATCAAGAACTGATTGTTCTCGTTGCGGCCACGCATGAGCGCCTTCGTCATGGTCTTGGCAGCCAGCGAACCATCCGTCGTAGTTACCAATTCACTGAAGCTGAGACGTGCGAGAGGCTCCTCGAGCGAAACCTTGTACTCCTGAGCAATCCTCAGCAGTGAGATAGCCTCAATACTACGCAGTACCAGCTGGTAGATATAGTAGAGGGATCGCTGCTCGGCCTTGAATCGCGTCTCACGCTTGAGCTGGTCCTCGCTGAGCGACTTCTGGTGGCGCATCACTAGCTCTGACACACGTGAAAGACCGGCCTCAGCACTCTCACCCAAAACCCCATCCAAGCTGGGGTTATTCTCAAGTGCGGCTCCACCACTAATTGACACAGCAAAAGGACCAGCTCTCTCCATCAGCTGTCGTAGCTGGAACAGAATCTCACGGATCTCGTCCAATTTATCAGGAGAATGGATATTCTCGAAGCTGGTAACATATCCAGGCGACTTGGTGGATGGTTTTGTGCCATTAGCGGCATTAGAAATGCGGGAAACCACACGCCTGCCGAGAGTCTTCGAAGTCCAAAGTGGGCGCAGTACACGGCACGCGAAAGCAACAAGACCGTCGTGCTGGTATGACATACCAAATTCTGTCGTAAGCACAATACGCGTGCTACTTGCAGAAGTCGATGTGCTGTTAGTCGTCGAAGTAGGTTCAACGGGGACGTTATCAGGCGGGCCTTGGGCAATCTTGAAGATACCTTCCACAGCAGCTGAGTAAATATAATCATCACTTTTTACCGTTGTCAACCCGCCAGGGCGCGGCGCAATCAATGATGCGGCAGTGGAACTCTCACTAACTAGAGGATCAGTGGGAACACCACATGCCAAAGCAATCAGCATGCAGACAACTTGAATCTCGCCGAAACAACGAACAAACGGAGCCAGTGCAGCCTTGAGCTCGTGGCCACGTGCAAGCATAAGCACGCGGTGAAGTTGATCCAGTGGTCTAATCTTCTTGAAAACCTGAATTCCTGCGTTCGTCAGGCATACAAAGTGTCGGGAAGGCTGTGAGTACATAAGCGCCATTTCACCGACGATAGGTATGTTTTCCGAAGCGCTTCCAGCAGGAATACCAGTAGACATTTCATCAAACGACCGCTTGCTACCTGTACTGGATCCCTTCGTGCTAGCATTCGCAGCCACGGCTTCATCAACCTGTGCCATCCACGAGCTCTCTGGGCCCTCACTCGAATAGGGGTCAAATTCCTTAATATCCACGACTTTGCCGATGCACGTGTCCAGAGATACAGCTTCGCGAATAGTGGGCTTTCTCGCCGCCAAACCTGTCTGCACGGGAAGTGCTGTAGTGCTAATCGGATCATGAGCAATGCCCACAAGTTGATCCTGTTGGTCTCGCCGTCCTTCAATGCACAAAAATACGCCCTTGCGGTGGAATGCCACGTGCACCGCACTAGGACTCTTACCCGGCGCGAAACCTGGCTGCATGCCTTCCTTGGCATGGTACGGAGGCGCATCACGCAATGCGATCGCCGGGGGAGGCAAGCGAATGTGAAGAATTTCTAGTCTGGACGGACGTCTGGCTCTGCTGCCAGGTCCCGCGTACGCGTAACGCCGAGAAAATGCCGTTAAGTAGAAGCGAATACCGTTCGACGTCACAGCAACCAGCGTTACCGCCTTGGACTCATCCGGTGACACAGTAGACAGCGCCACTACCTTCAACGGGTTGGACGTTCCGGCCACGGCCGGCTGAAAAAGTCTCTCATCTGGGCACGATACACGAGTCCGTCGGTTCTCACGCGCGTACTTGGCTCCATCGACCAACAAATTCACTGCACACACTGCCTTGCTCTCCTCTCCATTAGCTCCAAGGTCAAACACACTCACTTGTGCGTCGTCATGTAGCACATAGAGAATATGTCTTGAATGATCCACACACATGTCCACCACTTTTCCAGGAGCACTGGCCAATCCGGCCAAGAACCGAGGTAGGTATTGCGCATAGCTCGACGTATGGACCACCTTCCTACACCCTTCTGAGCCTCCAACTCCGGGCACATTAGTCAAAGCCGCTCCCAGCAGCGAGTTCCTGTCGGCCGCGGCCTTTTGTTCCGGAGCGTATAAAAACTCATAGAGTGTTCCATCTGATCCTCCAAAGAAAACACGGCCACTGCGTGTGGTCACGATCCGACGGACCACACACTTATCCGTGCTGACACTAAGCTTGGTCCTCTGTAGTTTAAAACTCGAGTCGTCCTCGGCCACGACGGCCAGCAGCAAAACTTCTACTGTAGTGGCCACCACAAGTACATGGCGGACTTTAGAGGTAAAGACACCTGCGGTCGGTCGGGCCACGAGACCCACAGCTACGACGGCCTGGTCAAACTCTTTAGCAGCGAAGCGGCCGCGTTGCGCATAGCTCCAGAGGAACAGCCGCGCGTCCACGGACGTCCAGGCCGCGCGGATCTCGGTCAACAGGCCAGACAGATACAGCGTCTTGGCGTCGTCTAGGGCGGCGGCCACCACGCTAGGCAGAGGGATGACGGAGCCCTTCTTGGCCACTTGAGGAGTCCATTGGGACGCATACGGCTCGAGGAAATAGTTCTGCGGCTCAGACTGCGCGTTCAACTGGTCGGCCAGATCCGGATACGAGGCATCCTCCTGTGTGGCCTGATCCACGCGCGTCTTGGCGTCCGACAGCCCCTTGAACGTGCGCTCCGACAGCTCCATGCTGGACGATTGGGAGCGAGACGTTGTAGGCGGGAGATTTTGAAGTAAGGAGATGATTGGAGGAAATTCGACATGACAGAAAAAAGAGTCATGGTAGACGAAATGATACGCCTGAATGTAGCCATGTTGACAAGATAGTTGCATGAACACTTGTATATGTATCTCGTACGTTGTGGTCCGACATCAGTTGGAGATGAACGAGAACATGGATGGCTCAGGTTCCTGTAGTACACTGCGTTGGGATTGGGCTTGTGAAACTGATGACGAAGCCACAGTTGGAGTCGTGGACGACGAGTTGCTGCCCCGCATGAAGCCGAACGCAGTGGGCGATGACGGCTCCGTGCTCGCCGAACTGCTGTCGAACACTGCTTGATCACGAGCGTTGATGGTGGACATGAACCCAAACGATGACTGTGTAGACTCGCTGATGGTTGGAGCTGGACCTGCAGAAAGAGCTCCAATTGGCGGCCGACTAGATGCTGTCGAGCGCAACGACGCCTCCAGGTCACTGAGACCCATTGGCCGACCGTGACTGCTTTTAGTTAACGTGTCGTACAGTGCAGGCGCTGGTCTGGGTGCTTCTGGTCGTGTATCGTCCTTTACGCTTAGTCCAGCGAACATAGGCTGTTGCTGCGGAGTATCATTCTTTACGTTGAGTCCAGCAAACATGGGCTGTTGCTGCGGGGTATCATCCTTTAGGCTGAGTCCAGCAAATACGTTCGTGGCCACTTCCACTGCCGGGTTCGCGCCATCGGTTGACAGGACACCGTAGCTGGACGACGGGCTAGTCGGGGCTTGACTGACCGTCAGTGGAGCAGCGGCAGCCACCATAGGTTGTTGCTGTGCATTTTCGCGGAGGAAGCTAAAACCGTATGAGTTGTCTGCTTGTACGGGTGCCGATGACACTGTTACGTTTCCGCCATGAACATTAGCGACTTGAGGGTTCGCATTAGCGTTCAAAAACTGGAAGCTTGAGTCATCCTGCAGTTGTGAGATTCCCAGCGGCGGGTCATTGACTGTGCTGTGTGAATCCCCTCCGACGAATGCAAAAGCAGATGCGGGGTGTTTCTCCTCATCTGACGCTGCCACACTGCTGTACGGCAGAGGAGGGTCAGTACTGGCCGTACTCTGAATTAGCCGAGCCAGGTCGTCAGCCCTGCGCACTAGTGTTGAGCGGAATTGTTTGACCTCCTCGTAATTTGGCGGTCGATGCTCCCCGAAAATGACCGAGTCGATGCCTTGTGTCTGGATTTTCTCCACTGTACCGTGAAGTTGCGCGAGCTGGTTGTGGCGGTCCACAACAGGCTGTCCACCGTGTTCGCGACGGATGATATCTTTCAGCTTCGCCTCGATCTCAGCTAGTCCGCTGTTATACCCGTTCAAACGAGTCATGAACGCTTCACCAGCTGAGCTCCCTGGTGTGTGAATATCCTCCGACTCTGGTTGTGTTTGATCCTCCTCGACGCTCTTTTCATCTGTTGTACTCCCTTCCTCCTCTTCTAGTGGGGGTGGGACATAAGGAATCTCAAGCGTGGACGGGTTAGCAGTCCAAGCTTGATTCATAAGTTTCTGTTTTGTACAAATGATGAGATGTTAGAAGAGTGAATAAACGTAGAACGAAGTGGAGTGACTTACCTTGAAGCGCAGTAGCTTGGGAGCGTTTGCAAGTGAGCCTAGAATGGGACCCACCTCGGCTAGGCCTTTATCCTCCACGTAAATGGAATTAATACTAATCAACGCGCATCCTGGACAAATAGCTGGATGCAACTCGAGATATCCGCGACCACCAGTAGGAAGGGGTACAAAGCGCTCGATTACAGTCATGTCGGGGATTGTGCGGTCCAGCATCACTCCCATAGGTCCCGGAGGCACCTCAATTTCCAGTATCACCTCTCGCAAAGGTTCATTGGATTGTACAGGTGCAGGAACATCACTGGCTATTCCACCATGTACTGCATCAGATGACGGCTTGTATGCGTCGAACGAATCCAGGGCTTGTGCGCCATCATTAGCATCTAAGCCCTCGAAAGCATCATGAATCGGGTCCGACACCTTGGTTTCCTCTTCTTTCTTCTCATTCTTCTCTGGTTCAATCAACTGGGTTGGTTGCAGCATCGTTGGCTCAGGCAGTGTATCAAAAACGGTGTGGGGACGTTGAAGCACAGTTATCGAAGTTACTTGTGTCGGGGTAACAGCTGATGCGGATTTCGGTTGCTGAGGTTGTTGTTGCTGTCCACCCAAGAATGCAAATGCCGACGGCAATTCAGTTGTCGATGACGATGGAATACCATGATCAATAGCATGAACACTGTTTTCCGCGGATGTCTGGTTCAAGAAGCCGAAGCTGGAAGAATCCGAGGATAGCGGTGGTGCACTAGGTTCCGGCATGCAAGGTGGGGAGGCGGAATTCTGTTGAACCGCAGCTGTCATAAAGGTGAATGCTGATCCACCAGGGGCTGCCGCTTTTGATTGCGGTGGTGTATCCACTTCACCACCGTTAGCAGAGAGGAAGCCAAACGCCGAGTTACTGACTGGAGGCGTCATCGGCTCCGCCGCCATCTGAGCTGGTGCGAACTCCTGTTGCGGTTGGTGAGTTGGTGCCAAGAAGCTGAACGCCGATCCTTCCTGTGCAGGAGCAGGCAGCGGTGCGCTGCTACTACGTGGCGAGTCGTTCATGTCCATCATCAAGTCGTGCGGAGTCTGTTGAGATGCGACAACGGGCGATGTGTGCATCAACGTGTGCATATCCGGCGCGTCGACCTCTTCAGCTTCCTCCTCCTGCATCCTCCGCATCATCTCCAACGGACTCTCCTCATCCGGTGGTACATAGTCTTTCAACAAGGCGTAAACCTTGTCAGCGCGCTTACGCAGCATGTCCTTCCTGGCATTGCGTAGGTCTTCCAACAAGTCCAGCCGTCCGCTATAGTACTGCTTATAGAACTCGGCCTCTGCACTGCCCAATAGCGCACTGAGTACAGACAACGCCTTGGCCTTCACCTGCCACAATGGGCTCTCAAACTTGTCATCGAGTAGCTCGCAGATATACTGTATAACATTAAAGAGAACCGTGATCAGATCGACATAAAAATAAAGAGAACACATATCAATTTAAAGAGAATGTACGTACATCATGGTCCAGAGTATGCAGATAGCGCAGCAGCTTCTGCAGCACTTCGCGCGGCGGGAAGGACGAGGACCCGACGGAAGAGCAGAGTTCCGACACGAGCGCGTTCTCCAGATCTGTCTGGTGTTGAGCGGGTCCCTGCTGCGCCGGCGTCTTGAATCCCTGCTTCCATCGAGCCGCCTGCGATGCGTACGTCGACTCGGGCGCAGGACGCCGCTGGCTCTGCATGACTGCGGGATGTGCTAGTGAGTAGCTCTGTGAGTGAGGAAGAGAAGCAGCAACGAGGTTTTCGACCAATCATAGAAGATAAAGCTGCTGATAAGCAATTGCATAGAACACACTCATTAAGTGGGGGTTTATTGGTATAAACCCCATTTAATGAGTGTGACTTATACGATATGTTTCTAAATGCAAATATAAATCATTGAAAGCATGGGTGAAATATGTTTAGAAAACCCAATGAGTCTGGGTGAAAACACGATGTACAGTCACTGAAATTTCACGACGAGATTGGTAATGCAAAGTGTCGGTTGTGCTCTGGTTATGATCATTGAAGTGACATTACTTTGAACGAAAACTATTTGCTCATCTGGTGAGGTAGTTGCATAAACTTAAAAGTAATGAGCACTTTTGTGATGATCTGCGGAGCGAACGCTTGGCTGGATAGGTGGTGGCATTTGACTGTCAACAGTTTCAGAGTCTGCGTGGCTCGACTCAATGGAAACTGCACTGCTATCGACATGGAAATTTCGTCGAGGGGTATCACCGTCACTGTCTGCAAGTTCCGTTTCATACACTGAAGCTGGTTCACTAGTGCCATCGAAGTCGTCGATGGATGTGAAACTTGAGTGTGAGAAAAGCGTTTGTCTCTGTGAGTAGTTGGACACGGGTAGCCGCTCCGCACCAGTAGCTCGTCGATGCAGTGCGTGCTGGAATCTCGCACCTGCCTTCCTTTTCGCCGCATTCGAGTCAACGACGCTGAGCATGTCGAGGTCTTGTAGCAGTTGTCCAAGACAGACACGATGTTTGAGCTGGGCCACCTTTGGTTCTGTCAATGAAGCGCTGCCGACGCTCAAGAAGATGTGGTCTCGTGTTACTTGGCATGAGGTGAAGAAGTGGAACCGAAAACTAAAAAATGGTGACTCCAAGTATTCATCCCAAATGCTGCCGTCCTCGTCGTTGCCAGCGTCAGGGATCTTATTTTGTGTGTTGGATGCATTTGCTACTTCCTCAGACCCCTTCAGCTCCTGTGTACTCAGCACACTGTCAGTCGATTCTTGTGCTCGGTTCAAAAATTGCCACACTGTTCCGCTCAAAGTGATACTGTCAGCTGTGCATTGGCACTTGCCAAAGTCGCCCGTATCGACCTTCAGTGTAGGGGGTTGATTCGGGTCATCAGTGACAACAGATACTGAAAACGGAGTGAAATTCTGTCCAGGCTCCAATTGTGATACATCTGAAGGAACTTCAAACAATATGCGCACTGACGGATTCTTCACGGCAACCTTCAAGCGATCACTCGGTAACTCTATATCACGTTCCGTGTAATTTTCCTGAAGTGATTCAACCAAGAACTTGGACAGAACCAGAGCTCCATTTTCGTGTGTTCTAGTCAAGACAGACGATGGAGGATCATACATATTTTGCGTGCCAATTACCACGCCATTGGGTGAAGACAATGACGACAAGTCAGTGAGGGGGATTACTACTGATCCAGAGCATGGGCCTTTGCCAGAAAATTCTCTAGCCTCCATGAACAACCGGCTCATAAACCCACCTGGTAGCACACCACGGAAAATAACTCCCAGCACGTCAACATTAGTGGAGATGTAAGACAGCAACGTCGTCGCTTTCTCATAGCGGGCATCCAATCGTGCCAATTTATTCTGCAAGTACGTCCCATCCCGCAGCTCAGCTAAGTTTGCGAGGCCGACGGAGCTTGTATCCATACTTCTGCGAATGATGCGCTGCAGTGCCATGTAGTATGTCGACGCTCCTTCACACAGATCAAGGCGGAAAGTAACATCCACTAGTGAAATGGACACGTCCACAGGATACTCCTTGATCTGTTCAATGGTGCTGATAATTGGTGAAAACAGTGATGGCACTTCTGGTTCTCGTCGCGACGGTGAATTCGACGACGATGACATCAGTTGGATACTCTGCCCCCACAGCTCACTCGCCAGTGCCTTTAAGTGCGGTGCCTGGTGGAACTGCTCAAAGTAGCTGATTAGGTTGCGAATGCACAATCTGGGAGTCTCCACCTTGCCAAACAACGTTTTGTTGTTGTTGTGGGTGTCCATGAAAGTCTTATAGATGCTGTATAAAACTTCAGCTTCGTCGTCTGAGATGGCCATGATTTCACGTGCCATCTCCGTCAGGTCTTGATCTTTTGCACGCTTGACATCTGCATTTGAGTTGTTAAGCGCAGCATCGTAAACCGACAGCTTCCGCCCACTAATCTTGATATCACCTGACAAAACTACCTGAGCTTCACGGCGCTGAATCAGTGGTCCAAGCTCTACACAAAGTAATCGCTGGGCTGCTCCACTCACGACTGATGGCAGCATGCGATTAATGAACATCTTCATGATCGTATCATGATCTTTGCCTCGCTTGGTGCTGTTGGTTTCACGTTCGTAGTACACAAAACTCATGAGCTTGACGTCTAGCTCATCCTGAGGGACGGTCCACCCAGAGATCGAGTCGAAGGCAAGTGGAATATCGGCCACAAGTTGTGCCTCGACATTTAACTCGTCGCAATGAAAGCTCGGGAGACGTCCTTCTGTTGCAAGCGTAAAGTTTACCACACGCAATTTGAGGTCATGTGCGGACGGGGTCGAAATATGGAGAAACACATGAGGGGCGGTCGACCTCGTCTCTATGGAGAACTTGGCGTGAAAAGATGGGATCCAGATATCACCGACACCAACATAGATGCCGTCACTTCCAAATCGCAGTGTATATCCTTCAAAGTCTGGCAGGTAGTGTTCCTGCTTTGATTTCTCTACATTCTCACTCAGCTGCGTGTAAAGGTGGCGAAGCTCGATATACTCAGACCACAATGTGTGGTTCTCTGGTCGCAGTTCCTTGCGGTTCTCGCGCATCTTTTCGAGTCTCTCCTTAATACTAGCCCGTTGTCTTGCCAGAATTTCAATTCGTCGGTAATTCGAGCTCTTTGCTGCGTTCCACGCCTTGACATTTTTCTTCTTTCGAGCATCCACTCGCTGATGCACCGTCTCCATAACTTGTTTGATCTGTTCAAACTGGTGTTTCTTGTCACTAGTGGCATTATCTGACAAAATTCCAAGTGATGGCAGCACTACTTGCTCAACGTGGTCAATGTAGTCTTCCAGCGACACTGTCGACTTGCTTTCACCAAACACTTCAATGCACGCTTGAACAAGCAAAGCTGATTCTTGAACTCCACGAACACTCGCTAGCAAACTGTCTTGTAACATCAAATACCGCGCAATGTGCTTGTCTGTGTATTCTCCTAATGTCGCCTTGACAACCAGTACACGTCGGAACGTCAGCATCGCCGGTAACTCAACGCTTGCTAACGTCATCTGAGCCATCTCCAGCGTCGAAAACCTCCTCCTCTGTCCATTCACACCCACCAGCACATCTCCAATCTGTACAAGTCTCGCCTTCTCCACATCTCCTGGTGGTCCTCTCTTTCCCTTGTTCACACTGCGTTCGAAGCCGTGCACCACCACCTGACCTCTCTCCAACGCCAATTGCACCTGAAAAGGTCGCGAGTTGCACTGAATCCGCACCAAACTCTTGTCTTTTACGTCATCATCATCAAAATCTGCATCAGATAGCGCAGATCGACGTCGAATCGATGGTGTGCGTCTAATTGGCGATGCGGGGCTTGAAGTCTGCGCAAACGCGAACGGAGACTGATTCTTAGACTCCTCCGACGGCGTTCCAGGCTCCAAAAACCCAGCAAATCTGCGTCTAGTAGTCGGAGACAATGCCTCACTCAGCATACTCCGTCCACGAGCGAATAACGGCAGCTTGGACGGATCCATCGTCTCCAGGAAGCTATCGGATGTGAACCTTTTCGGAATCAGATTACTGGATCTGAGAATTTGTAACGGCTGTTCACTTGGTTTTTGTATGCTGTGTCACAACCCTGAAGCAGTGGTTGACAAGATGACGGATGTGTCAACGTATTTGCTGCTTGTGCTGCGTGGACTGGAGTTTCTCGTGGAAGAAGAGATCCGATCCAAGTTGCAGGTGGAGAGCCTGGAGATATGCAGTGTGCAGGAGAATCCCCAACCGCCCTACATGCAGGTGCTGCAAGGTCAGGCTGCAGTGGGTAGGATCATCTTGCAGACCAAGTCCTCAGCTGCTGAAGTACAGGAGCTGCGATCGGTACAGGCAACATTGGCGCTACTAGCTAAAAGCGATGAGATCGACACGGAGAGTGATGCTGGTGTGAAGCAGATTGGGGTGAGTTTGCAGTTGATCATGTGAAGATTCTGGACTAACGGTGGAGCTGATGTAGCAATTGGTGATGGCAGCGGATTGGGACTCAGCTGTGAAGCTGTGGAAGGAGCATGCGGTAAACCCGGTGGAAGATAGTGAGATCAAATTCCGAGGATCCTGTGTGCGTGATGGCAAGCACAAATACAATTCGCAAGTTGTGGCAGGGGAAGTTGGAGCGCGAGTGGTTGAGAAGTTTGGTTGGAATGTGAACTTGACTGAGTTCGATGTGGAGGTGGTCGTCGTGATCTTCTATAAGTTCATGGTGGCTGGTATCGCATTGGCTGATCCGCGCAAGGTTCAATTCCGCAATCGACTGGCGAATGAAACTCGCAGTTCGCTGGCGGATTCGCAGTACGTTTCAACGCTGCGTCCTAGCACTGCATACCTCATGCTGCAGTTAGCTCAGCACAAATATGGTGACGTAGTGTTGGATTCAATGTGTGGAATCGGTACGCTTCCAATTTGTTCAGCTGACTTCACGAACGACGAAGTCTACGCTCTTGGTGGCGAGTTAGATGAGTTGCCATCGGGCAAGGCTGGTCAGAACGTGCTTACTCGACCACGTCCAGTAGACATTGCACGCTGGGATAGTACCAGATTACCACTGCGCAGCCACAGCGTTGACCGAGTCATGATCGACATGCCATTTGGTGTCCGATGCGGCAACCAGCGCCAGAACAACAAGGTGCGTAACGAACCTTATCTTTTCGTGATACTCTGTCTAACGCTCCATCATTTGTTAGATGTACCCGAAGGTCTTCAAGGAGCTTCTACGTGTGTTGCGCCCTGACGGTCGAGCAGGTATACACTTCCTCAATTCCCTACCTTTCGTCAACAGTGTTGCTAATGTAAAGTACGTTTGCTGTAGTACTGCTGGTGATGTCCAAGAAGTTGTTCAAAGGTGCTGTCAAGGACCTACCGTTCCGTGTTGTGGCTGAGTACATGGTGAGTATCGGTGGTTTGGGTGGTGGCATCTACGTCATTGAGCCTGCAACTTCTACTTCAACTGAACCAACAGAGATCAAAGCCAACTCTACCATCGGTCAGAAGCGCAGTGCCAGTAGTGCCAACACCTAAATGCCTACCATGTATTATAATACATGTAATAGACTTTCTCGACATGGCTACATTTCGTCCATACAAATCGCCATATAAACCATCCCAATCCCTGTACCATAATTCAATTCCATGTCAACAATGGTAGGCAAAGGCCGTGGGAAGCGACTTACAGATAGTGAACGTATGGAGATCATTGCGCGTCTGGAAGACCCTTCAAGCCAATTATCTAAAGCGGAATGTGCTCGTCAACATGGTGTGACACCTGCAGCCATCAGTAAGCTCATGAAGGTCAGTCAATCGGTCAAGAAGCGCTACTCGGACGCAGGTTCGGATTCCGGCGGCCTTCGCGATAAAAGACAGCGCGGTGGCTTCTCCAAGAACGTCCCTTTCGAGGACGAGTTGTACCAGTGGATCTGCAGTGTTCGAGCCCGCAAGATGCCGCTCCTAGTGTCGCACGTACAGCAGAAAGCCAAGCTATTGGCTACGAGACACAAAATGAACGAAGATTTCAAGGCTTCGAATGGCTGGTACTATCGCTTCTGCAACCGATATGGCCTTACACCAGCCTCATTCCATGCTGGAGCTTCGACATCACTAAATGTTGGAACAGAGACACAAAATTCCACGGAGAAGACGGAGACACCTCAAGAATGGATTCAACTGAGGGAACAAGTGCAGCAATATGCACCCGAGTTTGTATATACTATGAGTGAAGCGAGATTGTTTTATCAGATGTTACCTAAAGCTCTAGATGTGATGGAACATTCGGGGACGACAACTACTCAAGAAGCTACAGGGATGATTGCAGATGCTGCTGTGGTGATGGAGAGAAATGGAGCGACGACTACCCCGGGAAAATTGGCACGGGTGTTGGTATTGATATGTGTGAATGGAACGGGCACACACAAGATTCCGTTGTTGGTTCTGGGAAAGGAAAAAGCACCTGCTTGTTTAACAGCGCTACACCCGCCGAGTGATAGTAATATCTACAATGGAATTGGAATGGAAGCATCATACTGCAGTCGACGTGAGATATGGTGTGATGATCGTACTTTTAAGCATTGGTGCGAGCGCGTATTTCTCCCAGCTGTCCGTCAACGCACTACACAACCCATTTTGCTTGTTTGCGAAAACCCTGCTGGTCGTCTCGCTGCGTTTCAACAAGAGAATATCTTCACAGTATTTCTACCATTGCGGGCAGGAAGTGGTGAGGTGGGTCTTACGAGTATGGTGGGAAATACGGATGTGAGTTCTTCTGCTCATGCTCAGATGCCAAATGCTGCTGTGGTTCGTGACCTTAAGCGACGCTACAAGATTGGTCTCTTTCAGGAACGTCTGAGCTTCCTTGAGACTTCCGACGAAGAGAAATATCGATTGATGCAGCGTGCAGCGAAAAAACCGTTGGGCAGCGCCGGGGTGGCTCTTGGTCGCGTACCTCATTTGATTGACGCAATGAGCTTACTGGACGAAGCGTGGGCGGCGATTCCATCTGCACTGATTAGGAATTGCTGGATCAAGTCCAGCTTGGGAAGCAATTCAGTCCTTTCATCGCCAGCTCCCATGGTAACCCGAGAGCAGAGCGATGATGCACTGGTGGTAGAATTTTGTTCCATGCTGCGCAGCATGACACTTGTTGATGATACTAACAAACTAGCGAAGGATGTTCGCCATTGGCTTTACATTGATAATGATTCCAGTGAGCAAATGCAACAGGAGTTACTGTATGATATCCAGCAATTGCTGCAAGAAGAGGAAATATTACAGCAGCAAGGAAACGACAAAACTCTCTCGCAGCAGCCGCATCCTGAAGTGCAACAGCAGGTGGAATTTCAATTGCAGCAACAGCAGAATGCAACGGCGTTCATGGACACCACTGATCTTCCTACCACCTTTGATGCAAACCAAGCTGGGTCGTACGTATACCGCACTCCTGATGGTCGAACGCCACCGATACCAACCGTGGGATCAACTGTAGTGCTACAAGAGAAGCAGAAATCCATCGAGTTTGTACTGCAGGCACTTGCTGGAGCCGAGGAGGCACTAGACAGTGCTGATGTGGCTGATTTCTTTGGTGACGAAGCTGCAGGTCAGGCTATGGAGAATATCTCGCGAGCGCTACGAAAGTTGCGCCGCATTCAACGTGGAAAACAGTCGGTTCTTGTGGCAGCCGCAGTGAATGCGGCAGCCAGTGGTGATGTGAACGATAGTTCTAGTGGGGCATTGAGCACCCATGAGTATTTCTACGGTAATGGTGCTACAGGGAGAAATTCTTAAAGTGCTGGGAGTGTCTGTAGCTCGGCTCATGCTCAGTGGTGTTATTATCTACTTGTATAAGGTATGTCTGTTTGCCTCAGAAGTATTACTGTTGTTGCCACAGTCCCTGTATGCTGGAGTTTTTCGATTCATATTATTCGGTCTTGTCTGCTACAACGTCGACGCCGACTAAGGGAACATCATGCTATCAGAGGGTAATTTGGTTAAGTTGTTTCGCGCAAAACTCAACTAATACTGAATATGATTTGTGCCATGTTTCTACAAAATCGAGCAGTTGCGAGCCTCCTCCTGCTCGCTGGATGCTGCTACATTATGAACGTTGGCCACTTCGCCAGGTTGCCACGAGTGGCAACGACCGAGGACAGGGACGGTGGGATGTGAAGAAGGATCTGTCAGGGTAGTCAACTGGGGTGTTGGCTCCCGTCGAAATACCGTCGCAATTGAGCGGCGTCGCCTTCGTACAGGCGCTGCGTTCTTGTTTAACCGCTTTCCAGCGTCCTTGAATTCCTTCTTGAAGTGTGATGGAAGAGGTAGCTTGATTTCGAGCACCCATTTCCAGTAATATTCTTCTTCTTTGCCCGAGTGGGGTAGTATGAGTCGAATATCAGTCATGCAGACTGGACACGCGCTGGCCCAAGATCAAAGCCACAAGAGATGAAAACGAGCACGAGATATCAGAGCGAGGGTGTTAACTTACCACCAGTTCGTTGCTGAAGTGTAATCTGTCGATATATCGTTTAGCACGATGCAGTCATTGCACACGCACATGTGCTGACAGGGAAAAAACACTGATGTGGGTTTCGCTTTGGCGCAGTAGACACAGAGAGTGTCGGGTGGGTATTTACCGTCTGTACGGCGTGTAAATGGACGCAGTTGACGAAAGTCTCGTACGAGTTCCAAGTAGTTCTTGGTCAGCTCGACATCATTCTGCTTTTGCATTACTGCTGACTTTGAACGCTGTTTCAACGTTTTACCTATTGATGGAGCAATTAATTTCTCTTTGGCCAATTTGGAATTTGATAGTTGTGGAGCTTCTTGAACAGCGTTGGTAGTTGACATTGTGTCAGCACTGTGGTTCCTGACAATGGTGGAGTTACGTCCATCGACATTTGCCTCATAAGCCTGACGATGGAATGCAGCTCGGAAATACGTATCTGATTGGAGTTCTGCTACTCGTAAAGCAAGAATATTGGTTGCTTCACCATCTGATGTGTATTGTGCTTTATCGTCGCCGGAGGTAGAAGTGTGAGTTTGATGTGACGGAGTTCCTTCTCCATAGTCGTCAGATGCAGTTGGTACAACAGTGGCAGATGTGATACTCATTTTTCCACCACCGAGCGCTGCCATTTTCATGGATAATTTTTGATATCGAGAACGCTATTCGACCTCTGCACAGGCTAATCACCATGAATAGCAGCAGATCAAAGCTTCACCCCAGGAATATTTTGCCTATCGGGATGAAGATGGTTGATCACAAAGAACTTTCTTGAATTGTGCTATAGTTAGTGGTTGGTGAACATTCCTGATATTGGCCACGAAAATCACTACTGAGTCAGTAGTACTGACTGGTTGAGTACACTCGAATTACACTTATGACCGAGTTCGCATGCTCCAAAAAATAAAAATATTGTGGCTGGAAATCGGGGATACGTTTATTACAATCAAGTTCCGATCATGTGTTATGGTCGTAGTTATTGGTGCTCCAGCCAAGATACAGCTGCAAGTGGAGAATGCTTACAAGATCACACAGTTTTCCCGTTGCTTTGTTGCCTTCACCTCGTATATAGATCTCCTTTTTGACGTGGTGGCGGACCATGATCTTCGAAGTTTAGGAATCGGTGTGTCTTTGCTGGGTTTGTCAGTATCGCTGGAACGACGTGTAGGAATTGATCCGGTCTTCTGAATTGTGGTGTCCCCTATCTTCTTGCCCGCATTTTTGAAATCTCTTGTGAACTGTGAAGGCAAAGGTGGCTTAGAATTAAGTGCCCATTGCCAGTATCTATCTTCCTCGGTGCCAGTGTGTGGGAGGATGAGGCCTATCTCTGCTGAGCAAACTGGACAAACACTACCGACACAAACGGTTAGATACACCCAATGCAAACCATGAGAGTGAAGACGTACCACTGATCTAAGTGCATCGAACAGTCTGGTGACATGTCATTCGACTCGATACAGCTATTGCAGACACACATGTGCTGACATGGAAAAAACACGGATGTTGGCTTCGTCGTAGCGCACATAACGCAAAGCGTCGAGGCAGGGTACGTCCCATCCGGCCTTCGGGCGAATGGCTGGAGTTGCCTAAAACTCGATGCGAGTGCCTTGTAATTGTTCACAAGCTTAAAGTTTCCTTGGTGTGTTTGTGTCACGTTCATCCGTAAACTCTGTGAAACAGGAAGTGATCCAAGTTTGGGGGGGCATGGACGCTTCTGCGACTCCCTAGTGTCAGCCACAGTTGTCACAGACTCTGCTGCATCGATGGTGTCTTGATCAGCATTTGCCTTGTGAATAATTTCAGCAGCAGCGCTGCTATCCGTGGATACAACGTGGGCTGTGGTCATGTGCTCTTCAGTCATAGTAACATGACCAAAAGTATTGTCACGGTTGTCACGGTTGTCAGATAAGTTGTCGTTCTGATCTTCTGAGGCTGTGGGAACCACAGTTGCGGGTGTGATTGCTTTCCGAGGCATGATGGTTGAGATCAAGAAGTTTGTGCACCAAAAGTTAACAAGCGGATCGAAATGGCACCCTCAGAAATGGCGAAGTAACTTCCAGTGCTAAACTAAGCTGGCAAGCAGACAAATAGGGTAGCATTTCTGTCCCAACAGTGCCTCCATGTTCACCCTAAATGCCTTCGCATTCCTCATCCCATCAATACCACTCACCGCCGATGAGTCATCAGGAGATGTGCACTTGATAAAGCTGTAAGGATAGACGTGTACGTGAATCGTTTTCCTAGTCCAAGGATTTAGCTGATAAATGTGGTGTGTGACGATCGTATAAACAAAGTTACAGGATCAAGCAACTATTATGTTTCGTGGATGTATTCAGCCAGTCCATGTATTTCCACGATATGATCGATGGATGTCGGTGGATTGTTGCATGATCACTCCAATTGTCGACATTCTACGCTCAATGATTGCTTCCTCTTTCAATTTCCTGCAAGCATCCTTGACACTTATCATGAAATCTAGAGGGAGAGATAGTTTGGTCAAGAAAATCCCACCCCAGCATATCTCCTCATTACTAGTATGAGAAAGAATTATGTGAATTTTAAGCTTGCAGAAAGGGTATACGCTACAACGCTACATACAGACAAGAGAGCGTCAGTTATACTGCATTCTACTCGAGAAAAGCTCTAAAACTACTTTACCATCTCCGAAAATGCACCCGTAAATCTCAAGCACCCTTCTCTCTTTTCCACCAATCATCATCCATCTCTATGGTCGTCACGCATAGTGACGTCCAGTAGTTTATCAGAGACCAGAGACATCATGGTGCTCATGCGTCGTCGCGATAAGCGGCGCGGCAATGAAGCCGAAGAGATCGTCGTAGCCAGTGACTCGTCCATCGTAGCCAACAAGGGCGTGCGCTCATTGGGTGGCGCACGAACAGGTCGCTTCGCCGCCGATATGCGCGTGAGTGTGGGCGGCTACGGACGCGCGGACAAGACGTGGGGTGTGGACCACCCGTGGCACTCTACGGAGGAGGGCGATCTGTTCTCCCAGTTATGTGCTAAAGACCACATGGAGGAGGGCGCTTTAGCTCACGAACAGACGCACGAGGAGCCTGTGCGAGGCCTCAGTCGTGCGCAGCTGAAGAAACGCAAAGCCAAACTGAAAAAACAGGGATTATCGGCGAAAGAGGCGGCGGAGGAGGCGTTGAAGGAGGCTGAAGAGGCCAAGAAACGCCATGAACAAGAGCAAACGTTGAAGGAACAAGAGGAGATGGAGAGACTGGAGAAGAGACGGAAGAAACAGGAGGCACAGGTGGAGAACGAGGAGGAACTGAAGGAGGAACTGAAGAAGGAGAAACGAAAGAAGGAGAAAGAGAAGAAGAAGGAAAAGAAACAGGAAGCTATTGAACAGGCCCAGCAATTGAATAAGGAACAAGAGGACGAGAGGAAGGCGAGAGATGTGCTTGCGTCGGCCTACGAGGAGAACGTTGGTAGTGAAGTGACCACAAAGAGTGGATTGGTGGTCCAGG
Source organism: Phytophthora litchii (assembly GCA_002812785.1). NCBI lineage: Eukaryota > Oomycota > Peronosporomycetes > Peronosporales > Peronosporaceae > Phytophthora > Phytophthora litchii. The sequence goes on along the minus strand of PCFV01000017.1, from coordinate 77,070 downwards.
ACCAACGTATTGGACAGGGTAAACTACCAGCAGGAGGTGAGATGCTTACGGTTAAATACCGAGGCAAATTGGGACGAGATGGACTCGTGTTTGGCAAGGGGATGCTCACGACGACGTACGGCACAGGATCGGTCATTGCTGGATGGGAAGAAGGACTCGGTACGATGCGTCCAGGTGGTGTACGACTGCTGACGATCCCACCCGAGTTGGGTTACGGCGAGAGCGGCAAGGGTGACAAGATCCCACCCAACTCGACGCTCTTTTTTGAGGTGGAACTAGTACGTATTGGCAAGCGCAAACGCGAAACTATCGGCGAGGACGACATTCCACTACCTAGTTCTTTCCAGCGTAAACGTATCAAACAGAAACCTGGTAAGAACCGCGAGGACGAAGATGATGGCGAGGTGAAGTTGAGCAAGAGCCAACTCAAGCGACGACGTCGTAATCGAAACAAAAACCGCAGCCAAGAGGTTGACGCTTAATGGAAACATACACCAGTGTTATAGTTGCACCAAAACTTCAACTCCTTACAACACGACAACACTTCCTCGCCAATCAAACGCGCGCTTGTGATTGGTTAAAATAAAACCTCAGTCGAGTCTGACGTAGCGTGTCATTCCGAGATAATCGTGCGCAATGGTGGCGTCCATGGACCATTTGGCTCCTGCTACGACGGAACGAGCCTCGCTCTCAGCCAAGAAACCTCGTCATGTGGCGTCACTGCTCATCGACAATTACGATTCGTATACGTACAACATCATGCAGATGCTGGCTCAAGTGAACGGGTTTTCGTCCAGTGTCACAGTGATCAAGAACGACGACTTTGACGGGCAATTCGACGCTGCGTGGAGCCATTTCGTGGCCCAAACGACTGCAATGGCAACGGCAGAAAATGTGGACTTGGATCTTAACGTCGTCATTTCTCCTGGCCCCGGTCATCCAGCGGAATTCAAGGACTTTGGCATGTGTGCAGACGCTATTCGACGCGCGACGGTACCTGTGCTTGGTGTGTGTCTGGGACATCAAGGACTTGCTCAAGTGTATGGGGGACAAGTGATAGAAGCTAAGGAAGTGATGCATGGACGAACCAGTCGAGTGGTCTTTGAGAGTGATAAGGAGCTGTTCGCTCATGTTCCCAATGGATTTGAGGTAGTGAGATATCATTCGTTGGTGATTGACCCTGAAAATGTGCCTGACGAGTTGAAGGCGATCGCCCAGACGGACGATGGAGTTATTATGGCGGTACGTCACCGCTCTAAGCAGCAGTTTGGCGTGCAGTTCCATCCAGAAGCAGTGTGCAGCGAATTCGGCTACCAACTCTTGCAGAATTTCCGTGATATGACGCTGGGCCAAGCTACTTCGAAGTGTGGGTTGCATCACAGCAACCACCCGGAGAAAAATGCCAGGATTCAGTCGCAGGTTCATGTGCAGGATTCGATTCAACAGACTGTGACCACACCGAGCTATCGTGTGTTGATTCAGCGCGCTCTTAGCGAACAAGCGTCGTTAGAGTTTGCGGAGTTTGTGTTTGGTGAGCTTTATGGACATTCAAAGCGATCGTTCTGGCTTGACAGCAGCAATCATAACACAGTTGCTGGCACAAATGCGGCAATCCAATCGCGGTGTTCTATGATGGGCGACGGCAGCGGACCTCTGAGTTACTGCGTAGAATACAATGTCGCCAATGTAGAGCTTCGACTGCGTCGCCGCCAGGTTTGTGCTGTGGACGAGGATGTGAAGATTTACCCGGGGAAGAACATTCTGACTCATGTGCGAGAAGTGATGGAAGCACACCGATCTCATGAAGTTGTGTTCAAGGATGATGAGGGTTATGCTGAGCTCCCTTTTGCCTTCCGTGGTGGCTTCGTGGGTTACTTTGGATATGAAGTGCTGGGAAGTGAGCAAGAGGGCAAGAAACTTTTTAATGACAAGACTGAAGTACGAGGGGAGCGTGCTCCTGATGCTTCATTCCTCTTTGCTGATCGGACGTTAGTATTTGACCACCGTGATGGTGTTATCTACTCGCTTTCTCTAAGTGAGAGCAAGGATGAAAGCGAAACAGCAACTCATGACTGGCATGAAGCAATCAAAAACCAACTTAAGAAGCTCTATCAGAACTTCATCCAGAAGTCTGGTTCGTGCTTCCCTGTATCACCCAGCGTTGCTTCTGGAAAGGATGAAGTCATTTTCCGTCCGTCGCGGAGCCGCGCTCAATACGTTGCTGACATTGAGGAAATTCAGCGCCTGATCCGAGCTGGTGAAACCTACGAAGTATGCCTGACGAACCATTTGCGAGCCGAGTATGCTTTGCGCGATCCACTCGCGTTTTATTGTATGTTGCGTCGTCGAAACCCAGCGCCGTTTGCAGGTTTCTACTTGAGCAACCCGAAGAATCGATTCCAGACTCTAGACACCAATGCATCGGATGGAGCTGTTGCAATGGAGGATACCTACTCGCTGTGCTGCTCGTCACCTGAGCGCTTCTTACGCGTCGGCGCTGATGGCTGGATGGAGTCCAAGCCCATTAAAGGAACGCGTCCTCGCGGTCGTGATTCAAAAGAGGATGCCGCCATTGCTGAGGAGCTCGCTACCTGCGAGAAGGACCGTGCCGAGAATATGATGATCGCTGATCTTGTGCGCAATGACTTCGGTGTTGTAGCACGTGTCGGATCTGTACATGTGCCGCGTCTTATGGGTGTGGAGACCTACGCCACTGTGCATCAACTTGTCACTACAGTTCGTGCTCAACGACGGGAAGACGCAGATGTAGTGGATGTGTTGCGTGCTACATTCCCTGGTGGCTCTATGACTGGCGCTCCCAAAAAGCGCACGATGCACATTATTCGGGAGCTTGAAAGTGCCCCGCGTGGTGTTTACTCTGGAGGACTGGGATTCTTGTCTATCGACGGCAGCTGTGATTTGAACATCATTATCCGTACTGCTATCGTGACTCCTACAAGTGTGACGCTCGGTGCCGGTGGCGCCATTGTGGCACTCTCGGATAGTGATGACGAGTACGACGAAATGCTTCTCAAGGCACGAGCTCTCGTTGCCACCATTGGTGCCTACGCGACGGGGAATGACAGTGGCGCTGGCGCTCGAGTTGTTGTCGACTAAAGTTCAGATGTGGAGATTCTAGCAGAATGAGCTAGCTGGAGCCCGTGGTCAAGCCCAAACACGCCCAATGTTCATCAATTTTGCCTGTTTGCGCGGCCAACCATGGCCCTCAGCTCATAGTCTGCTCAACATACGAACAATTTTACTGCTCGCACGTTGCGCAGGTCTAGCAAGTTGGCCAAGAATAAAAAACTCGTTCTCACCTTTCGTTGTGGAGATTAGTGCTTTTGTGTAGTGATGGAGCTTGAGCTAGGTTCACAACCTGAGTCTGGAAACGAGCTGGTGCTTCTCGTGTGGCGACGATCGTTCCAGAAAGATAGTCCTGAAAATCATGCTGAACGAGCCGTGTATCAACGTCTTTTGAATTTGGTAGGAGAGCACGAGGACAGTGATGAAACAGCGCTACTATCCATTCTGCTTCGCGATGTTGGCGCAAAAATGCAATACCTCGATCCAGAATGGGGCTTTGTGGACGCGTCCAATATTGGTAAGTGCTGCAAAATACAAGTGTTGTGCTCGCAGAACACTTACTTTGTCGATGAGCAGTGTCGCGTGTTGACGACTGCATCATTGCTCTACAAGAACAACCACAGAAGCAGTTCCTTGATCCGTTGTCCTGGGATATGCTGCCACACCAAGCTGTGGTATCAGTCGTTGAGGCTGTTCTGCTATTGTTTGATGTACCATTACCGTCGAAACTTGACGACGAAGATATGTGGCGTTCGTGTTGGGGACTCTGGATCGTCAAGAACATCGATGCGCACTCAAGTGGTTGGGAATGGATGTCACACAACGAACCGATAGGGCTTTTCACCAAGCCGTACGCATTGAGCGTGACAAACCTGGATCGAGTCTGTGAGCTGGTCCAGAGATCTACACAACTAGCTCCTCCTGGTGAACATCGTTGTTGGCATCATTTACCTGCCTACAAATGCTTGCGAGATTGGGCTGGAGCGTGTGCCGCTTATTTGCACATGGTCGAGCACTGCTTGCCCGAGTTTCACGGCTACGAAGCAGTTCAAAAGCTCGTGACACCTCCAAAGCGTACACCAAAGGAAAACGTGTGGTTCCGTTGCGAGACTGAAGACGGAATCGACTACTTTTACAACCGGTTGTACCAGTCGATCATACTTGATCGACCCAAAGACTTTGATGGAGCGCACATTACGCCAAAGAATATCCCAAGTGTCATACGAGATCTCATCGCTGAGGCCCTACAAGCGAATGTAGCATTAAGACTTGAGCTTGAACGGCGTGGAAAGCAGAAGATTCATGCAAAATTGCTGGATCAAGATGAGTGGGTCGAATGTTTCGACACACGCACGCAGACAAACTACTACTACAGCATCAGACACTACAAAATGTCTCCAAATCCACCAGAGCATGGCGTCTTTGAATCCTACCGCGAAAGTTTTGCGTATGCCTCGGTACTTCGTCTACAAGCTGCCTATCGTCGTCGTCGGTTAGAACAAAAGACTCAAGTGCGGAAGGCGAAACGCGGTGTGCTGCCTAGTTTCGCCACTTTTGCCAACAAGGGACGTACTAAAACGTAGGTCATCAAAACATCAACTTGCTAAGATGTATTACAGGGAGCTTGATCGAGATATGCATTCAATGTACTTGGTACAGTAGTGCTGCTCAGTATGTCTTGCACTCAACCGGCGTACAAGCACCATCCGAAGCCTTTGTGAGGGATAGTTCGGGGTGGTTGCAGCTAGCGACTTCGAGCTTGCATTCGTTTGCGTACGTGACACCATCAGAGCCGCAGACTGGAGCGTAGATGGCGGGACAAATACTTGGACACGAAGAAGTATTCGAGTTATCAGTTGCAGTCTCTTGACTCGAGTCAGTCGAAGTGCTGCTATTAGTACTAGCACTTGAGTCAATCGACGGATTGCCAGTCTCGTAGCTACCTTCAGAACTCAGGCTAGCACCTTCACACGCTCCATTGTGAGCTAGAGTAATGCTCGGATCATGGCAACTGGCGATGCCCAAGAAGCACAAATTGGCATAGGTGACGCCATCCGAGCCGCATACAGGTCGGAATATCTCGATACACACATTCGGGCAGCCATCACTTCCAGCTTCTGAGCTTTCGTACGACGACCCGGGGCATGCACCCTCAGACACTTGAGTAATGGCACCACCACTCTTGCATTGAGCGATACCAAGAAGACAGTCGTTCGCGTACGTCACTCCATCCGACCCGCAAACGGGTCTGAAGATGAAAGGGCAGATCTCGGTGCATCCAGCACTGCCACTCGTATCGGTCGAGGTTGAGCTCGCCTCGGCGACGCACTCCCCATCGTACGCTAATGTGATCTGCTCTTGGCTTTCACAGTCAGCGAGTCTCAAATAACACTCGTTCGAGTAGGTCACGCCGTCAGATCCGCAGACTGGTTGGTACAGATCGGTGCACACGGACGGACAAATGGTAGTTCCTGACGAACCATAGTTCGCGGAAGTGGAAGTAGTTGCTACTGCACTAAGCACAAGGCAAAGAATGAACTTCATCTTGGAAGAAGTTGGCTTGGGGAGTTCGGCGCAAATTGGAGAATACGAACGAATCGAGAGCTAAAGACTGGAAGACAGCACGAAGCACGTGCCTGCATCCATTTGATTTACCGTAAGAAACGTACGTCTTCTCGAGTTCGACCTGAACGGCAGAAATCACTTCGTACTAACCGCCTGTCGTGCGTTTTGCTGTTCGTAGCAAGAGATTAACGAAGTTGCGTAAGCGGACAGGCACCATTCGAGCGTAGAAGCACCTTTACCGCCGTTGGAAGAAACGGAGAGGTAGCACTTCAACTTCACACGTCACACAGTTTTGCTGATTTTTGTTAGGCATCATTCACTACCTACTACGCCTGCTAAACGGTTGGCATTCCTTGGTGGTTCAGTACCCGGGCTTGCAACTGACCGAGCAAGCACTGTCGGACACCTTTGTGATATGTAGTTCCGGATGGTTGCAACTCGCGACTTCCAGCTCACACTCGTTGTCATACGTGACGCCATCGCAGCCGCACACTGGAGCGTACACTTCATTGCAATAACTTGGACACGACGACGAGTAGGAGCTTTCGTTGTCGACGCTGCCCTGTTGGCTGGTCGGGTAGCTCCCTGAACTCGTCACACAAGGTCCATCACTAACTTTAGTGATGCTTGGATACTTGCAGTTGGCAATGGCCAAGTAGCACGAGTTGTCGTACGTGACTCCATCGGAGCCGCACACGGGCTTGTAGATTTCGATGCACGCGTCAGGGCATCCGGAAGAGTAACTTCCCGACGAAGACGTAGAGGTGTCAGGGCATTGGCCATCGTAGACTTTGGTGATGACACCACCACTCTTGCATTGAGCAACACCGAGAAGACAGTCGTTCCCGTACGTCTGACCGTCCGATCCACAGACAGGAGCGTAGATCATAGGACACATGTCAGTACAGGCTGTACTTCCGCTGGTATCGGTTGACATCGAACCAGTGGGGCACTCTCCAGTCGACACTTTAGTGATCGGGTATTTACTTCCGCAGCCTGCAAGGCTCAGGTAGCACTCGTTCGAGTACGTCACGCCGTCAGAACCACATACGGGCTCGTACAGATCGGTACACACGTACGAGCAATCGGTGTTGTTACTAGCAGCAGTAGAATACGGATCGACATACTTGGCGTGGGTGGATGCCACAACGGCAGCGACGAACATTAGGCGGACGGCAGTGTTCATCGTACAGAAGTGACGGCTTGGTAGGAGCTAAGCTGGTGTGGTGTGCTCTGCAAATTGGAGAATGAGCTTAGACAGAGATTGTCAAGGACACCTGCCACAGACCGAGTACCTGCCTGCACCCAGTAGTCCATATAGCATGGGTGTATCCCGTTCGTGGCTCTGCTCGAATCTGCCTGGTGTTTGTTGTTCGTGGCAGACAATGCGGAAGCACTTGTGCATGAAGTCATGAGGCAATGAAGTGGGAGGTGTCAGGTCGATACGTGGCGCCCGAGACATCTTACTGAGCTATGGGCGATAAGAGGACAGAAGTTAGATGAATCACAGTGAAGTTGGCATTTCGCACGATGGTGTGATGGATGCGTGCCGCCGATGCAGGTCTGTGAGTCACTCAGTGCAGACTAATTGTCGATTGCGGCCATTCCTGATGGTAGCTGCCGTCGTCCGCGGTTGATTCACCAGCTCCAACCGTAGAATTCCTTGTAGCGTGCGTGCCAGTTGTCTTAGTCACTTCGTTTCATTTTGCCGCTACATGGCGCACGGGTTCGGGTGCATGCGCCATGACAGGACCATGCACAGCCAGACAAGCGCTTGAGCATGTCTGCCGCAGAATTTTCACTGGATTGAGCACGTTTTCCACAGGATTTCACTCTGAAATCCGTCGCATTGCACCGAGCGACTGCGAACTCGAACGGATTCTTGTAAGTGCCGCCGTCGGAGCCACAGAGGGGATCGTAGTCGGTAGGACAATCCTCATCACAAGCGTAGCCATAGTTATTGTTGTCAGAGTATTGAGTCGGTGTTATCCCGCTGTCGACTCGCTTGATCCCGCTCGAAGAATTGCTAAGCAGAGGACTACGTATCACTCTGGGGATGATGGCATGGACAACATCAACCACGACAACTGCGACTATGAGGCAAGAGGTAGATTCCATAACGACTTGCGTTCTTCTTCGACAAACGACAAGTCGTGTTAGCGGTTCTCGTTCAACATCTCCAATAATTCGCGTTGCTCGTCCCGCAGCAACAATGAAGATGACCACAACAACAAGAACAAGGTAAGTCTCATCCAAAAATCCATCATCCACAGAGGTTGCAGCAACTTAAGCGTCAACAACACCAGACTACCTAGTAATCTCAGGACAATAGTCGCCTGAAGGGTGTTGCTGTTGTCAATTCACGTCATGTTAACTAGACGGTATCACTGAAGCTCGAGGGCGGTGTCATGAAGGATGAGTTCGTAAACATAAGATCACTTGCTCACTTCAACCTGCACAAGTCACATATTATGTGCACCACACCATCCTCCTCACCACTCATTCTATTCGTGTCATAAACGAGCCACGTTTTAGCTCAATAAGTTCCTCACCAATCAAGAGCTCATTCTCACTCGGTCTTCCGTGTATCAATTGACATCATGGCGTTCTGGGGTTGTGCGGTGACGGAGACAAAGGCGGCGGTCGTGGATGTGCCCGAGGGTTTCGTGCTCAACGTATCCAACGCGACTTGCAGCACTTCCACCGATACCCAGGTGGCTCTGGGGCTGGAGACGCTGCAGCTCGATGGCAAGGCCTGGAAGGGTGCAGTGGCGCATCTTGGTGCCAAGCAGCCCCTGCAGGTTAAATTGGACCTGGTGTTCGGACGCAAGGTTAAGTTTTACCTGGCGAAGGGATCTGGCTGTGTGAACCTCACGGGCTATTTCCAGCCTGGTCCTCCTGCTGACTTATTTGAGGACGAGACTCCTCAAATAGAGACCAAGAAGAACAAGAAACGTTCTCGTGAGGAGAAGAAGAGTTGGGATGAGGTAAGAGAAGTTGATGTCTATTTAATGTCCCCATCTGTAAATTACCTCCGAGGTCCTTCTCGATATCTTGGGGGTCCAGACCGGATGGGATAGGAAAGTGTATGCTTTATGACGAGAGTTCTTCTCGTTTCAATACTCGCGCATGGTCCTTAAGGCTGTCTCCGTGCGGACGTAGGGCGAGGTGCTGTGCTGTCTCATTATGCTAGATGTGACTGTGATCCAACGTATACTACTACTGAGTCTCCGTTCTCGTTCTTGCTCTAATCTGCTTGTCGGAGAAGAGTGAAGAGGGAGGATGGCCAGTGGTAGTGTTGGGGAAGGTTTGCTTTGGCGAGGTGGCAATTTAAGCGGCACCTGCCTCTTGCGTCTGTAAAAGGCTCTTGTGGTCTTTCCCGTCGGAATCATACGAGTCATAACTGTGCAACATCCATATCAATTCATGTGCTCAATACGGAAGTAAGAAACTAGTGCTGACTGTATTATTTCAACTTTTCAGGTCTCTTCATCATCTAGTGATTCAGAGGAAGCGTCGGAAAAGAAGGTCAAGACCAAAAAACCTGAGACTACGACGCCTGCCAAGAAAGAGGAATTGAAAAAGTCCAAGGTTGCTGAGACTCCTGCAAGCACCTCGAACCCAGCAACCCCAACGGGTACCTCGCAGAAGAAGAAGCGCAAGAAAAACAAACACAAGAAGCTGGCTCCCAATGGCGAGGCCAAGTAATCAACCTAATATATTTGCAAGTACCGAATGCTCTAGTTACCAGCTTTTTATGCTTATGGGTTCTCTGCGTGCACCCAAGACCCTGATGCCGTCCGTTTTAGTGTTTGCACAGCAGCATGACCCCAGTCCACACTCGTGATAGCGACGAACAGCACGAAGCAAACGTAAATGACCCAGGACACATTGAACATCTTGAATGCATGCATGTTTCCACGTCCAATGCACTTGCCCATCCACGGACAATGGTGATCGTAGCCGGCAACGCACACTCCACAGTCTTCACAATGATCTGTCGTTCGATCCTGCTCGATGCCGCAGATATCGCAATACCGACGACGTGACGGACGCCGTCGAGGACCAACAGCCTCTGCAGGGAGCATAGACCCAGGAAGCTGCCCAGCTTCTAGCTCTCCCACCTCATTCTCGTCTTCAGTCTGTGAAACATCCTTCTGCTTCGATGACTGTACAATTCCTGGATCTGTGCACGTTGTCTGGAAGAGATAGTAGAGCGTCATGCCACAGAGTCCGAGCGTGATCAGTGTTTCATACCATGACATGGTCTTCACGTGTTGAGAGAGGAACATGCCCGTAGACACGAGGACGATACCCAATGTCACCAACACCCCGATCCAATGTGGCCCCACAATCACCATCTTGGTCTCCGTAGTGACGCCATCAGCTGTGACCACACGCCGTTCATGAAGAATCTGCTCATCAGAACGAACGTCACGTTAGACTCGACCAAAAGCCTACACTAGTACATCTCAATACTCACATAGCTCTGTCCGAGTCGTTTGAACTTGCAGCAACAGAGACAAGAGAGCGGATCCGTGCTGCCCACTGGTTGAGCGAGTGCTAACAGCAGTGCGTCTTCCTCATCTTCACCAGCCCGAAGTTTGTCCAGATGTTCCCGCAGTCGCTGCACCTCAGCACGCTTAGCTTCGCATTGACTGCGAGCAGTAGACGCCGCCGTGGCAGGGATAACACCACGCTGTTCGCTGTCGCTCTCGATGCTCATGGCGAAACGGATTCTTGGCACGAAAACGGCTTCACAGGTCCGGATGGTAAATGGTCTGGTAGGATCGGTGCGCGAGAGCGTCCACATGAGAAGGTATCTATTGCTACAAAGCTGATCTAGCTCTTCTCTCCATTAGCACCTTACAAGTCTGACAAAACTCCCTCATTCTCCTTTAACTACGGCTTTTTGCTCTATGAAATGGTGCAGCGACTCCACATGGTGGCCTCCTCCTTGTTCGCCTCGTCACTTGATGTTGAGGCGCGGGTAGCTGCGATCTTCTCAAAGAGCTTGCGGTCAGCCTCCTCCTTCTCTAGACGTGCCTTCTCAGCCTCAGTGGCCATGTGCTCGTCGTATGTGGCGATGGTCACGCCAAGCTCAGCCTTGGTCTCGTCGTCCACTGTTTCTGCAGGCTCTGTGAGCACCACGAATGCGTCCTGGTCGCTCTCACGCAAGACGCGCTGCACCTTGGACGACTTGAACACATCCTCCATGCGCATGTGCTGGATCCGGCGCTTCGTGGTGCTACTCACACGATAGACACGGGCGCGGTCGATCGTCTGTTCAACGTTACCCAGGTCAAGGAAACTCTGGTCCGAGATCATCAGGTTCAGCTGGTTCTTGAAGCCCTCCAGTTCCTCCAGACGCACTTTGAGTCGAGCAGAGCTGCCTTCCTTGGGCACGAGCTGGTCAGGCAACTCACCCTTGGCGTCGTGGGCCAATAGACCCAGGAAACACACAGCAGTCATGAACGCGTCGAAGCCAGCCTCGTGGCACAACATGCTCTCATTGCCGTCTGCTTCAGCCTTGAGCGCCTCGCGGTACGTGTCGAAACGCTTGTCGCCAGGGATCAGGCTCTCCGGCTCAGGCTTGACGTTTTCGCGCATGTACTCGAACAGTGACGACAGACCAGTGGATTTCAGCTTCTCTCCAAGGGGGGAACGCAGCGTGACGTGCTTGGTGTCGTAGATGGTTGGGAACAACTCCAGCAACTGTGTCTTGAACTCGGCCAGTGTCTCGGGGAGTGGCTTGTAGAACTGGTGGAAGACGTACACAAAGTCCAGCAGCGCGTTGTGTCCAACAACAGGCAGATTGCACTCACTCAGAGCTTCAATCACCTTGGAGAAACCAATGGCTTCATCCATCTCATTCTGCATCTCCTTTGCCTTCGCAGCAATAAGCTCCTCCTTAATCTTCTTCGATACATACGATACTTCAACACCTGCTTCAGCAGCTTCCGAGTACAGATAACTGGCTTTAGCACGCGCAGTTTCGTGCACAATCATCGAGTAGAACGAGTTCTTCGTGGGTACCAAGAGTTTTTCACCTTTCTTGGCTCCTCCATTAATCCACTGGTCCAGTTGTTCCTTCACGTCATTCTGGAAGGCCACACCATCGTCCGACAATTGCAAATTCTTGTTCACCTTGGTAAGTCCATCAATCCGTCGTTTCAGACGTTTCTTCATAGCTGGAGTCTTGGCCAAATTGACAAATGGGATACCGTCACCAATGAACTTGTTAAAATCAAAGCCATGTTCCGATAGAAATTGAAGACTAGAAGCTTGACACAAAAAGCGCTCGTCCAGCGAGCCGTAAGGTCTTGGGAAGACGTAGAAATTCCATGTCTTGATGTGGAACTGGTCCATCTGGTCCAGATGCACAGTGGAGAGTCCGAACTGCGTGATGAGGAAGCTCTCTCCTGCTCGTTTCACCTTGTGGTAGCGTTCCTCCAGTGTGTCTAGATACTGCTCGCGCTCGAACTCATTGGGTGAGAGGCCTGTGAACTCGGTGTCAATAGCCACGAAGCGACATGTAGGCAGCTTCAGATCCTTCTGCAGGTCGCTCAGACACTTGGCAAAGTTGTGGCGTGTCACGTTCATCTCGCTGGTTGCTGGGACGTTGGAGACGACGCTAAAGCGGCGGACGGATAGCAACGAGCGGCGGAGCGACGACTGGGCACGTAGCATCCGGTTGGTCAATGGCCATCACGATGGGTACACCAAAGTTACATCAATTTTCTTATCACTTGGATTGTGTGGAAAACACGAATGTACTGTGGTCCACAAGCAATTTGAGGTAACATTGGTGTGTCTTTGTGTGAGAATGGAGACCAAGGCGTCGAGTGTGAAGGAACTGACCGAGGCGGAAGTGTATGAGCTCGTGTACCAGCTGAAGCAGTGCAATGAGAGCGACCCAGCAGAGACAAGACGGCTGTTGCAAGATCACCCGGAATTGGCGCGCGCTGTCGCCCAGGCGCAGCTCCGACTCGGAATGATCAAGGAACGGACGGCGTCGGCACCTGCACCTGCTAATGCCATCGTAAGCTTTGCGGCTGTTGGAGGCGTACAAGGTTAAATCTGACTTACATTGTGTCTGCAATAGGGTGTGTCGAATGATCTGATGGAGAAATTGGATCCAGAGCAGCAAGAACTGCTGGAACAGGTGCAGAATTTGGCTCCTGAGATCATCCAGTCGCTGCCTCCCGAGGAGCGACGGCAGATCATGGAGCTGCGTGAAGCCATGGGACTCCCGCCGCTATAGGATTTCTATTTAACCAGCCAGCTACAGTCAAGAGATCAGTTGGGTTTTGGTTTGTCAACGTTGTTGTACGGTTGTCTACTGCAGGATACCTACACTTAGAATTTGAAATCCTTGAGCTTCTTGCTCTTCTCTGTCTTGAGCTTCTTTTTCTTCTTGGTGGCTTCTTCATCATCTTCTGCGGGATCGGCAGGCTCCGATGGAGGTGCGTCCTCGAAGCGACGCCGAACCCGACCTGTCTCCGTGCGTGTGCCCGATTCCTCGGCAGCACCGGGTACAACGTATGCATGCCCGGAGCCGTAAAGCGACGTTCCGACTGATGTCTATATGACAGGGTAGAGTATCAATACCAAGCACAAACACGTAGAAAAGTATACACCACGCACCTCTTTCTGCTCCAGAACAGTGTAGAGCTGCTGGGGGGCGTCGGGCGTCTCCATTCCTCTGTTAAATAACACAATGACCAGGTCAGTAAAAGAAATTGATAAACCCACAACAGGGCGAAGTATGAACGTACCGGATACCCTTGCGCAGATCCACAACACCAGGAGTGGTGAGACCGGACGCGACACTCGAAATGCCGTCCACAAGAGGTGTTTCTAGACCAGTAGCATCAAGACCCTCAACCTCGGCATTGTCTTCCACGACACCTTCTGCCTCCTCCTCTTCTTCTCCAGCTTCTTCTTCAGCTTCTTCTTCCTCTTCTGCTTTTCGCAATCATACACAAGACGTGAGGAACACCCTAAAACAGCATTCTGCCTAACGGTGAACGAACCTTCTTCTTGCTCAAGCTCGCCCCACCTTTCTCGGTTAATTTCTTCACTCTGTAGCACAAAGGACATTAGCTCGACGGTACTTGCATCGACACGCTTCATAAATCCTTACCTGGCTTTCTGAATCGGGTGCCTTGCCAAATACGTCACCGTAAAGTGGCACACCGTTCTCGTCCACAGGTGGTTTACCCCAGCCACCTGGGTGGTAGCCAAAGCTTGCTCCCTCCGGAATGGGAGCGTTCAATCCTGGAATTTTTAGGTTCGGGTATGCTGGAGGCGGACCATATCGCTGTACGTTCAATAGCCATGGAGGAGGTACACCCTCCACCATACCGAGTGCTGCCTTAAGCTCATCCGAGAGCTGTCCAGGTACCTTGGTCTTCAGTTTCACCTCAAATTCTTTTCCTTCATAGTACCTGCACATACAAAACAAAATTGCTCATAAGTCAATGTTACCCAGAAAGTATTCTGAGCAACAATTGCTATAACATTCACGTACAGATCACCCAATTGCGTGAGTTTGGGTTTGGTCTGAAAGCGGAAGAATGCATCGTGTAGCACTTGGTAGTCGATATCCACACGCCCCATCTTGGGCTGCACGCGTTCTCTCGCGCGTTGCTTGTTTTTCTTCTTCTCGTCATCTTCTGCAACGGATTCTCTCACTTGAGCAATGCCCGTTTGAGCAATAAACTCTGGCAACTGAAACGGTGGCTTTTCAATACCCCGCTTGCCCTGCAGATATTTGCGCTTGTGACACCAATGACGCGGAACTGGTACCGTGTTACGATACGACTTGAGAAACACGAGCAGTCGTGGATCTGCCGACGTGACGTCGTGTGCCTCCACCACATCCGGATACGCCACAAGTTGCTTGAGTTCTGCCACACTAAGCCGTTTGCTTTTCTTACGAGCCTTCTTTGACAGCATCTGCTCATCCTCCTCCTTCACTTGATCGTCATCTCCGTCTTCCTCCTTCTCTTTCTCGCCGTCTTTCCCGTCCTAAAATGCAATAAAATGTAAATAATTATCCTAGCACTAGGATAAACCTAAAAGATCCTGCTGTACCTCATTGTCCGTTGCACCACAGAGCTCCTCAGCGGATGAGAACTTGCCGAACACGCGCATCATCTCTTCGTACGCCGGATCGTCCTGTGGGAGCGCCAGTTCCTTGCTCAGATCGGCGCTCACGTATTCCACCTCTACATCCGGGACGGTTATCTCCTCCGTCGGCTTGACGACACCGTTGCTGGTACTGACGGGATCCGTCAGGACGCCATTAGCCTCCGCTTGCTTCTGCGCACGCTTCTTGAGCCGCCGCCGTTGGTTCTTGGTCAGTCCACCCGCAGCCATGACGCCAAGTCCGCCGCTTTAGCTCCAGCACTTGCTTCCCCCAATGCTTTTATCCAATAGAATCGCACGAGTGTGTGGATTGGCTGAAAATAGGAAGACTCAGAAATTATCAGATTGGTTTCAGACGACGACATCATGGAAGTCAAGGACGATGCCCTGGCCAAGGCAGTCTTCTTCCTGTCCACAACCGGTACGACGCATAGTGACGGTTGCTTACTCAGTTGAACAGACCCTCAAGTATTAATGTATTCATGCGTGACAAGCAGAATCTCGCAGTAATGTCTACCGCCTGCTTCAATACGGCTCCAAGTTCACGAAATGGATACTGATCCAGTCTTGGGAGCTGGACAACACTTCTACAAGCGCAGAACACAGTGATGATCGACAGAAGCAAGTGCTATATGCAGACCCACAATCGTTGAAGAAGATTGATGCAGAGGACTGGAAGAAGAAGGTGATCACGTCTTTGAGCAGAGCAGAGCATGTCTTTGGCGATGCTCGCAGGTTCTTCCGCTTTTTGCAGTTTTTGGAGATGGCAGATTTGTATCGCCATGTACGAGAACCCACGCGTGTAGTAAGAGTACTGCGACGACTGCGCATCCTGTGTTTTTTCTTCTTCTACCTTACAGAGAACTATGTGGTGTTTTACACGCGCGTGCTTGGTGTGTCACCACGTGAATCGCTCATTCGCCGGTTGAGACGCAGTTGCAATGGTTTCTGGCTATTGAGCATTTTGCTAGCATTTCCGCTAGATTACATGATGCACCGCGGCACGACGGTCTCAACACTCAAGAAACTGTTGGACTTACCAGTGGCATCCATTGGTTTTTCAGGGTTACGCGTGAGTGACGGGCTTTTCGGAGCGCTCAGCTTGGTCTCCGCACAGATCCGTGTATACAGTCGTTGGGTGGATGTGATGGCGAAGTTCCACAAGCAGCATTTGAAGCGGCTCGGAGTGACACCTGACGTTGCGTAGAGCAAACGAAATGTTGGCCAGTCGGTGATTGCAGTTCCTCAGCAACTGCTGCAACCGGCCACACCACATTATTTTCACTTCGACAGTCTCGTGGGTATCAAAGTCATCAAAATGAATACTCCATCGAGTCAATCTCCACTATTCAACCATAGCTGCCGATCCTCTCGTCACTTTTGTACTGTAAGTCAGATGGCTACATGATCAGTTTATTTTCACCAATCCCAAGCATTTTATCTAACTCCTGATTTTTCCTCCATCTGCAACTGATAGGGGTAGGCTATCAAGTATACAAAATCCAAGTCAAGATAAACTCGTATCAAACACCTCCCCGTTGCACCAGCCTCTCTCCCCACAGACGAAGCTGCAGGCTGGCGCACACTTGGACGCCTAGACTCGTGCACACGCAGGACGAGGACAAGAACTCGATCATCTCCAGTCTCTCACGCGGCCCCGCCGTGCAGGACGTGCGTCTAGCAGCTCTCTAACTGTCCAGACGTCTTCAAGAGCCATGAAAAAGTCTCCAGTCGCAGCCATGAGCAACATCCGCGAGGCCGTACGACGCAAGAGCGTGGGTCTGAGCTTCACGACGAACTTCAGCATCTTTAGTCGCAGTGGGGCCAGCTCCACAGGCGATGACGACCGCTCCGAGCATGGCACAGGTGAAGATGGAGACGACTATGACGAGTCCGAGAGCAGCCACTACAACCGCTCAAGGCAGAACTCGACGCCTGGAGACGACGACGTAGACAGCAGCCCCTCGCCAGCTTTGAGCTCACGGCACTCGTACGTGGAGCCACCAGAACCCCCACTTCCACCTCCTGGTGGACTACTAGAAGCTGCGACTAAGAACGTGCAGGGAAAAATGCAGACGCTGATGGAGACGTTTCATGAAGTCTCAACGTCCCATGTGAGTGGCTGAGATCTTGAGATGGCTACAGATTGTGTTGTGTACTCATTTGGTGAGGGATGGATCTGATATGGTTTGTAGGACGATGAAACGATCCAGTGCAGTGTTTTCCTGTCTAGGACTGCCTTGTTTTCAGATCGACTCGTGGTGTTTATTGGCGACAGTGATGGAAGTCCAGCAGGTATTTGGAGCGCACGACTGTGTGTTCGTTCAGGATCTGAGGGCGGCGGTATCTTTAAGGGAAGTTTGGGATCTATGCTGCCTTATATTATGAAGGCCAAGGAAGACAAACTTGGCATTGTACTGTTTGACGATATCTTCAAGGACTCAATGCGATCGGGAGAGATTGATGTAAGTGTAGATGTTGAAGAGGTACAAGGAAAAAAGGAAACTGATAATTTGATTTTTATGATTCAGATGAGGAGCGCAGTACAGCGGTTTATGACGGGCTGGCGCAACCACGTGTTGACTTCTCGAGCTACACACGTATTCATCGTAGCATACCGGGATGGAGGTAGTCTTTTGGTGGAAACACTGCGGTCACACATGAAAGAGATGCAACGTCACATTAGTGGAGTCGCTTTCGTGCAGTCTACGCACCACATGTCGTCGGATGATTCGTACACGCTCCGGAAAATGATTGCTCAGTGGTGCATTGCCTACCTGTCATCACCAGAGGGTGTGCACGCGTTAAAACGCATGAAGTCAAGAGAGACACCGTTAGGATGCGTGGTACTGTCAGGAGGTCGCGGGGAATCGGATGTCGACGTGCTACAGGTTGTTGTTTCCTCGGTGTACGCGAGCTTCAAAGCAAGATGGTCAGGTTTCCGCGTGAAAAATGTAAATAGCGGCATGGAGAAGGCTTGTTACGTGTGCAATGGTGCATTTAACATGCGTCGTTGGCGCCGGCATTGTCGCACTTGTCAGAACCCGTGTTGCGAAAAGTGCTCGTCTGTAGAGAACACGCGCCATGAGGGTCAGGTGCGTCTCTGTTTAACGTGCCGGGCGCTGCCGTCGCTTATCCACTGGTCTCGACCGCGCGCAGTTCGCACAGGTGAGAAGGAGAGCGTATTTAGTGGATCCGCCAAACCTGGCAAAATGTCGGTGAACGACTTTGAGCTTGTTACCGTCATTGGTCGTGGTGCCTGCGGCAAGGTGCTTTTGGTTCTGAAGAAAGACGGTACGGACGCCGGTCATCTGTATGCGATGAAGGTGCTGAAGAAGGAGTGGGTGATGAACAAGGATTTAGTCACGCAAACAATGGCAGAGCGCCGCATCTTGCAGGAGGCCAACCACCCGTACATCGTTCAGCTCAAGTATGCTTTCCAGAACCAGGACAAGCTTTACATGGTGATGGAGTATTACAGTGGTGGTTCTCTCCGTCAAGTGCTGCGACGCCGTGGTCGCTTCAGTATTAAGCGCGCACGGTTCTATCTTGCCGAGATCCTTCTCGCCATTTCACACCTGCATTCCTCGAACATCCTGTACCGCGATTTGAAACTAGAAAACATCGTCATTACTGCAGATGGTAACGTGGCATGTACGGATTTCGGTCTGTCAAAGGAGGAAATGGATGACAATGAGCGGACGAGCTCTTTTGTGGGCACATGTGAATACTTGGCGCCCGAGCTTATTATGAAAGAGGGCTATGGCAAGGCCGTGGACTGGTGGGCGCTGGGCATTTTGGCGTACGAAATGATTCAAGGCGACTCACCATTCCGTCACAATGTTCCTACCATCCTGTTTGACAAAATTTTGAAAGAAGAACCCGAGTTTAGCGATCGCTTCACTCCGGAAGCGCAGGATCTGATTATGAAGCTGCTCACAAAAGACCCGGAGCACCGTCTTGGCTGTGGTCCCGACGGCGTTGAAGAGATTAAGCAACACCCATTCTTTACAGAGATTGACTGGGAAAAGTTACTGAACAAGGAGATGGAAGTGCCGCGCCCTCCGCATCGCATGGAGGACGTGACCGACGAGAGCCACCTATCTCGTGCAATAGCCAAGATGCGCGAGGCGCGTGAAGAAATCATGCCGGACTCACCGGTATCGTTGCCTTCATCCCCATCCGAGCAGAAGCACTTCGACCGCTTCTCGTATCAGGGACTTGGTGACTGGAAGCCGGAGATGGCTGACATGGAGTTCGACGAAGAGACCGGCGACTTTAAGCAGGGCACCATTCACGAAGACGAAGAGTTTGTCGAGGAGGAATACATCGAGGAGTCTGGTGATGGCGACAGTGTGCCTCTGTCTCCTGGCTCAAAGGAGAACTCAATGACGTCGTCAAAGGCGTCTCCTTCCAAGGTAAATACCGGCTCGGACACCCCTCCAGCCTCGAGTTCAGCTGCATCGGCGTCACCGAGGAGTCCAAAAAGCGTGGGCAGCCCTGGCAGTCCGCCCCCCGTGCCTATGAGTCCAGGTAGTCCAGTGGAGGCCTCTCCGTCCACCCCGACGGAGCCGCAGTCCCAGATCATTTAGGGGATCATTCAATGGTAGGCAAGCGAGCAAGAGGAGTTACATACAGATCAAGTGTGGATTTAAATGCATGATGATGGTTGAGAAAGTCACGAGATGCTGGAAAAGGCTGCACGGCAATGGAACTCACTGTTGTTGATGGTTTGCTATATTTGAGAAGCTGATACAATGAAGCGGACGTGCTGCATGTAGCCGGCTAACTGCGTGTATATGTAGATAGTAAGCTCAGCTTGTCAAGCAGATCTTGGACTCTTTTAGTTGCGCGTAGCGTCGAAGGTATCCTTAACCTTGTCCATGAAGTCTTCCGTGTACAGGTAGTGCTCCGGGGTCACGTTCGAGCCGTGGATGCAGATGGCCAGGTCCTTGGTCATGTGGCCAGCCTCCACCGTCTTGATCACGGCATCCTCCAGACCCAGGGAGAAGTCAATGAGCTCCTGGTTGCCGTCAAGCTTGCCACGGTGAGCGAGACCGCGGGTCCAGGCGTAGATCGAAGCAATGGGGTTCGTGCTCGTCTTCTTGCCCTGCTGGTACTGGCGCCAGTGACGGGTGACCGTGCCGTGGGCAGCCTCAGCCTCCACCGTCTTTCCGTCGGGAGCAACCAGCACACTGGTCATGAGACCAAGCGAGCCGTAACCCTGAGCGACGATGTCCGACTGGACGTCACCGTCGTAGTTCTTGCAAGCCCAGACAAAGCCGCCGTCGCTCTTAAGAGCCTGGGCGACCATGTCGTCAATGAGACGGTGCGTGTACGAGATGCCAGCAGCGTCGTACTTGGCCTTGAACTCACTCTGGTACACCTCCTCAAAGATGTCCTTGAAGCGTCCATCGTACTTCTTCAAGATCGTGTTCTTCGTGGAGAGGTACAGGTCCTGGTTCTTGCTCAACGCGAACGACAGGCACGACTTGGCAAAGCCGTAGATGCTTTCGTCCGTGTTGTACATGGCAAGGCCAACACCAGGGCCCTTGAAGTCGTACACCTCGAACGTCTGCTTCTCACTGCCGTCCTCAGGCGTGTACACGACCTCAAACTTGCCCGGACCGGGGGCAATGAAGTCCGTGCTCTTGTACTGGTCACCAAAGGCATGACGTCCCACAACAATGGGCTTCTTCCAGCCAGGCACAAGGCGAGGCACGTTGGAGATCACAATGGGCTCACGGAAGACCGTACCGTTGAGGATGTTACGGATGGTGCCGTTGGGCGAGCGCCACATCTTCTTGAGCTTGAACTCCTCGACGCGCTGCTCATCAGGAGTGATGGTCGCGCACTTGATGCCCACGTGGTGCTCCTGAATGGCGTGCGCAGCGTCGATCGTCACCTGGTCGTTGGTGGCGTCACGGTGGGGCAGGCCCAGGTCGAAGTACTCGATGTCCAGGTCCAGGTACGGGTGGATGTACTTGTCCTTGATCTGCGACCAGATGACGCGCGTCATCTCGTCACCGTCCAGCTCCACGATGGGCTTGTGCACCTTGATCTTCTGGCTGGTGGCGAAACCACGGCGCGCAGGGGCGGCCATCGAACGGACGGTCTTGGCGAACATGGCGACGAAGGAGACGATGAGGCTTCCGCTTGGAATTGAAGAGTGAGAACGGGGAATCAAGCACAGCCGCACACTGGATTGTCCAATCAGGGGTATGAGTCATATAAGATTGCAGAGGTTATGAAGTAGTAGTGTACTATTATTATCTACTAAAGTTGCAATGCTACTCGGTAGTAGAACTACGCAGTTGCTGCTTTAAACGAAGAAAAGTACTTGTACTAGTAAACAAATAAGCTACGCACAAGCATGTACATGTGCCGAAAGCATCAAGTACAGCTCCAAAGGATCATTCTTCAGTAGTATTATAAATATACTATTCATATTCTGGAATAGGATTAGATGCCAAATAGGATTACCGAAGCCCTTCCCTTTTCTGACAACGAAGTACGTCACACAATCATCTGAAGGCTTTTGATTGGCCAAGAGCTCACGTTAAACCAGTCTGCTTGGGCAAAATGGAGTGCAAAGAAATGCAATAGGGTGATGTTGCGGCTGTATAGCTAAATTTATTGGACATGTACAAATAGCACATGTATTGCAGCTCGCTGCTCTTGTGGCCTCATGATGGCAGCCCCTCCTGCTGCACTCAAAGCAGATAACACCTCGTTGTTGCAACCTGCTGGAGTATCGCTGCTGAAGCGTGGCCAGTATCGGGAGCAATATCTCAAAGCTCATCAAAATGGAGTCCCTCGTGGCAGTCTTCGTCGCGCGAGATCAAGACATCTCTCCGCTACAGCGTTCACGAGATCGACAAGGAATATGCTTGCTGCTGGTGATGACCACCTCGAGGATCTGCTAAAAGGAGTTGTTGCGTCGATCAATTCTCCGGAGCATTTGCCACAAAGTGAAAAGGACGCATTGATCCTTCAAGGAGTACTGGGACTTTGGATGCGTCGTCACGAAGCACGAGGATTTCGTCGATGGAAGGAAAGCACGCTGAATCGAGTGGACTTGCAAACACTGATCGTAGCGGGTGTTAATGTGCACGAGGAGGCTCGTCAATTGCTTCTTGCAGCTGAAACCAAACGCAGAATGCTCGCAAATGAACGTCGAACTCCACTCAACAGCCACGACGATGATGAAAGTTGGATGGCAGCCAACTTCTCCTATGCCGAAATGGACTTGTTGCTCGCGTGGGCTCGACACACACAGCCAAAAACTTGCCGAGGGGTTGATGACAATACTTTACGTGAAGCACTTCGCTACTTGCGCTTCAACCAGTACCAAGATGGTGAGGCGATTTTCTTCCAAGGTGACAAGGGTGACGTATTTTACCTTGTCCTTGATGGAAACGTGGGTATCTACGGTGCCAAACGTACACAACCAACGGAGAAGCATAAGCGGAAGCAAAGCGTTCGGGGTGATAGTGCAGCTAAAAAGAGTGAAGGTGTCAAGAGCATCCGTGAGAGACCCGACATGAATCTCATGGGTCCACGCATTTTCACATACCGTGCCGGTGAAAGTTTTGGAGAAACCGCATTATTCACGAATGCTGCAGTGCGTACAGCAACAGCTATAGCTTTCGGTACTGCAACTTCAGGTTCCAGTTCAGGATCTGTCTGTGAGCTTGGCGAGATATCTCGAGGTCAGTATTCCCGAACACTGAAAAGGTTTCACCAACACTTTTTCACGCAAGCTCAGAGAGTAAACTTCGCTCAGCGCGTATTTCTCTTCAAAGATTGGCCACGACCTCGCGTAGTGGAGGTGGCGGAAGTATTGGAGCTCCGGCGAATCAGCTTCGGCAGCGTGCTACTTACTGAAGGGGTCACACCGCTTTCACATTGTTTCTTCGTGCTAAGTGGAACGGTAAATATTACCACACAATTGGAGGTCAAGTCTTCAATGGCTGATGAACCTCAAGCACTTCAGCAAGCTGCTGTCTTAAAGAAAGCACGACGTCGAAATCAGATCACCATCGAGCTGCACACTGTTCGGGTCGGTGAAATTGTAGCGTTAGAAGCTCTGCTGGAAGATGAAGACTCGACTGCGCGACTCGCGTATACGGCAGTAGCTAGTTCAGCTGATGTTGAAGTGTATGCGCTGAAACGCACCGATGGACGAGCTTTTCTTGTGGACAACCCGACCAACAACATTTTGGACCAAGTTCATACGATATGTGCGACTGAACGCGCTCATCGTGAAGAGCGGATTGAAATTGCCCGACGAGCGCTTAGTGAGCGTGAAGACTCTAACAAGAAGCATCGGCTGGAGTTGGAAAGTGAAGCCTTAGAACTTGGGCTCACGGACAAGCAGCAACACCAACGACATAAACAGCAAGAACTGGAAGACATCGACAAAAACTCGACTCCACGTGCCTTTCTCGGTTTACAACGGCCATTCTTGCCTCATATGGACCCCGTCAAGCTTCTCGTAGGCGTCGACGAAAACAACGTAGCAAAGATTACTACTGGTGAACCTCGCGTCTTGACCCGATCGATCGAAATTGATACATCGCTAGGTGAAGTGGCAGCGCCACCAAAACTGCTTTCAACTCTTGTGAAAAATTTCATCGTTCGCGACGGGGACACCCTTGCAGACGATTATGCCCAGCGACTTACCCTTCAGTTTCCTGTTCGTAGTCCTCTCTCACCACTTGTATACCGTACGCCACCTTCATTGACCTGCAGACCAGACACGATGGCACTAACACAAATGCACACGGCAAGGCGGAGACACGCGCCAGTGTCAACTATGTCAGCAACATTTTATGATGAACTACAAACACGCGACGCCCATATTCGTCAGCTCAGCGTAAATTATGATGCCAAAATGCACTGGAATCCCAAGAAGAAGAACTTTGTGTTGGTGCAGACAGTGCCATCGAATGAAGTCAGGCAAGAAACCACTGGAGACCAGAACCTGCAGACAAAGTTGCATTACCAACTACGAACAGCACAAATATCAGCACCGAAGTTGTCAGTTGAGCTTACCCGCAAACAAAACGAGTATTCGGGGCCTCCGAAAACTTTCGTCCACTTCTGTTGAAAAACAATCACCTCCCGTTTTCAGCCAAATACCTTACTTGGAGTACTCGACATCTTCAACACCTCCATTCCATCTGTGCCCGTGCAAATTCTCGATAGTCGGCCCTCAGCTGGCTCAATACTGTTGTTTTATTATTCTGTGGCCTTTTCTAACACGCAGGCACATTCGCGTCGTCCTTACCATACCACGAGGACTGCAGGACGCTAACTTATTTCATCTCGGTGTCGGGGGCTATAGGGGTGTATGACGTTGTGGAGGGTGCCGGCTTTAGGGATTTCGGGGCAATGACAACTTGACCGGACGCTGACGAACTCGATGAAGAATGTGATCCCAATTGAGACGAGATATTGGAAAAAGCTGAACTAAGTGGGAAGCAGTTGGTGCCCTGCGTAACATACATTGGAGACCACACGAAAGCGCAGTCAGAAATCAAAACCGCAAAGCGAAAAATCAGTGAGTTCAGAATTGAACTAGCGTCCTACATACCGGGTTACACGGGACATTAAGCGGATGCGTGTGTACTGTCTGTATTCCGCTTGAGACTGCTGGTTGTCGATCGTGCTGCTGGTTGAGATGCTGTGCGGACGGATTCATATGCGAGAGCTGCTGGTTTGGCTGGGTCATTGCGACGGCATTTGCAGCAGCCACAGATCCGAGATGAGAGTACTGGAGACACGTTGCCAGCTTGCTTACCTCTTGTTGCAAGCGGTCACGATCACGACGCAACTCATCACGTTCACGTTTCAGACTTTTAATTGAAGACACAGCCTCCTGCAAGATGGCACTCTTGCGAACGCGATTCGAGAGTCCAAGCAGCTCAACTAGTTCTTCAAACTGTAAAGCGTATAAACGTCGTTAGCTGAATGATTCGTAGAAAGTTACCGTGAAACAAGAATTTCACATACCTTGACATTCACCTCTTGACGACGCATCTTCTCGCGTGACTTCTTACGGAAACCTCGATCATCTTCTGGTGTCGGTGAAGGTGCGCTGATAGTAGCTGTGCTTCCAATAGTCGAACATCCGCTAGGATCGCATGGTACGGTCATGAAGTCAAATTCACTGGCAGTCGGTAAGAAAACGCATTCAAACGATACCGCTCATCCACATAGGGCAATTTGAGCTTGGACAATGAGCGTCACGTACCGTTTAAATGCAGAGGCTGCTCCTAGAGAGTTCATATCGTCATCTTCACTGCTCAAAATGTTCTGACATTGGGGATTCGACTGCTTGAGACCAGCAGGTTTGATGCTTCTACCAAGCTGCGTTGCTTTCGCAGTCGACATCGCCACTGCTGCTGGCTTCTTGTGCTGGTCCAAACTAAAGTTTGCCAGTTCCATTGCATCTCTCGCCGATCGGTTCATCATCGCCGCATCAGGTTTGGCACTTGCAGGGGTCAGTCCAGTCTGGAAAAGGTTGGCAAAGTCCTTCCTGGGGGAACCGAAACCCAGTCCCACTCCCAGTCCATTGCCATGTTTCAACATCTCGGAAATACTGGACAACGGTGGTGACGTTAAATGTTGCATGGAAGCACTGACAGCAGCAGAACTCGGAGGTGCTGATTGCTTGGCATTTTGTTGCTGCTCTTCATCCGTGTATCCAAGTGAAAATCCCTTCCAATTGTCATTGATGTCTGTTTGCAGGAAATATTCTCCCAAGTCCTCAATCTGCAGTCCCGACATGTCTTCGTCAAAGTCCATTGCCAGGTAGTTGGCTACACTTGGACACTACGTCTACAATACGTAGGTACTAACGAATTAGTATCTACATTTTACCGCACATTGTAAAGGTTAGTGATGCCAATATTCAGCCATCCATTTCTGATTCCATTCGAAACGGATGTCCATGTCACAGGAATTAATTGCATTTACCTGGTGAGTTCGAGCTCACAGTGTAAAGTGGCTGCTGCGCTCTACTACAGAAAAAGATGTGGCCACCGGAAGCTTTGCTCCTCGTGCGTGGCCCAAGGCGTCGGTGGCGTCGGCCGGTTCGGACTGTGGCATCATGGTGCGCGCGGACTGTGACATCCAGCCAATAAGCGCGTCGGAATTACGTTTTCAGCGAATCATGAGGCGTCGGGCGCGTGCCTCCAAAGGTGGAGAATAGCCGAGGCATGGTTGATGTGCCGTACACAAAAGCGGCAGCGCTCGAGAAATTTTACTTTCATATGCATTGAGTTTCCTTTACTTGTAATTTATACTTCTTGCGCCAAGGTTGTACCTTACTACTACCTGATGTGGTATCTTCACATCTTACAACTTGTAAAATGTGAAGATAGTGGTATGCACAATTAAATGGCGGCGTCTGCGAATATCAGAGCTACTTACTTGCAAAAAATATCAATACATGTAATGCGCTCTGGCGGCAGATAAATAACACCAGGATAACTATTATTTCTCGTCTCAAGATGCTCAGTACTGTATATAGTGCTTTCAGTGGTTGCTGCGTACAGCAGTCTATTATACATGCAACTCCACGATATCTCAAAAAGTATCTAACACTAGTCGCCACTTTCTCCTCCAACAAACCTTCGGAAAGTAGGTTTACACATCGTCTTCCTGACGAAATAAACGGTATTCGCGACAATTTCTCCATTATTACCTCATGTGCTGGCTTTACTTTCCTCACCACCAAAACAGGGGAAGCAGGGCAAGATCTGCACGACAACCACTGAAAAGTTCAAGCAAATCATACAATTCATCACATACTGTTTTGTGAAAAGTCCTTATTTCAGCAAATATCCTTATTTTGTCACCCGCCAAAGTGAGTCATTCCACCATCGTTCCCGCCAATTATGTCGTTGCTGCAGGCTCAAGAGTCGACGCGGAAGCGCCCCGCAGAGACGTCGGTTGAGGCTCCCAAGCGTATCAAGCCCGACATCCACGAGCGTCCATCTCTGACGCAGCTTTTGTCCAGGAAATCGGCGCTGGAGCCGCATCTGTCGCTCTCTCAGACATCCGAGGACTCCGATGTGCCATTAGCGAGACTCGCAGCGCAGCAGAAGGCTAAACGAGCAGCAGAACTCAAGTCGAAGATACAACAGAAGCAGCCACAGATACAGACAAAGAATCGAGGTAGAGCGACGGAGCAGGGCGATGTGGTGTTCGAGCTGTCGACGAAGCGCCGTGTGACTGTGCGCAAGTGGAAAGCCATGAAATTCGTGGATATCCGCGAGTTCTACGAAGACAATGGAGAGGTCAAACCCGGCAAAAAAGGTGATGAAGTGATGCTTTATATGTGCTATGGGCTGCAAGACTGAGTGTTGTGGTTGTGCAGGTATTTCCTTGTCGCCGGATCAATGGGAGAAACTCTACAGCTTCTCAGATGCAATTACCGAAGCGATTGAGTTGGTGGAAGAGGACAAAGTAGGGATGGAGTCACTTGTTGGTGTCCCGGGTTGCATTCTGAGACCGGACAGAGACGTTCGAGCCATTGCTTTGCCGGTGAGTTTAAACGTTCTAGCTCGACCAGTAGAGTTTTGTGATGATGAGGCTAATGAGAACACTTGTGGTTGATGTAGCTGTCGAACAAGCGCCGAGCTACGGTTCGATACTTCCGCAACGGAGTTTTGATTGACCTGCGTGAGTTCTATGAGCAGGACGGTGTGTCGAAGCCTGGCAAGAAGGGCATCTCGCTCTCGAAAGATCAGTGGGTGGCACTGCAAGAGGTGGCAGACGCAATAACGGAAGCAACAGATCGCCTGTAACGTCGATTCGTTGACTTTGCTCAATGTATGCGTATTTGTGTAGTATGTCCTGTATGTTGGTTTTGTGCATGCAGCAGAACCCTACGATGATGAGGCTAATGAGAAAACTCTCGTGTTTGTGTTGATGGACAACATGAAGCATTAGAATGTGCAGTGAACAGTGGCGCCGTTTATTTTGCTCTAGTAAAACAACATGAAGGCAGATGCAATGCAGACGCGCGGAACTGATCACTAAAGCATACTTTAGTACGCAGCACAGGCCGCGTGACTATTACTAAGTAAGGTATTTCAAACGGCCACACGCTGACGCTTGTGTGGACTTGTTGACGATGTTCCCAACGCCTCCGAGCGTGAACGCTTTTCTGTGTCAGCGCTGGAAGCTTGTGACTCGGATACAGGTGTTGCCTTTGTTGGGGAGGCGTCAAGGACGTCGTCGGACTTGGACGGGTTTGAATGTGCACTTGTCGCATCGCTAAGCTGTTTCGGCTCGCGTTTTGGTGACAATGCGGTCGATTCGGAGGTGGATTTGTCTGTCGTGGTCTCATTTTCTTTTGTGGCTTGAGTATCGTCGGAGTTATTGGAGCCATCATCTAGCTGCGGTTGCTCTTGATCTGGTTCCGAAGGCTGTTCAACTTTGCACACTGGCTCGTCAGACTGCGCAGTTCCGTTGGTTCCAGACGGCTCACCACTACCAACTGGAGACGTCGGACGGTTGCCCGAGGACTTGTTCGGTGAGTCTCCCTGCTTTCCTGGATCGCAATACTGATCCTTGGACTGCTGGAGTTGCTGTGGATGAACACTGCTACCTTGACTGAAGTCTGACGGCACTAGGTTGAGACCGATGACACCGTTCTTGCTGTCGTGGAATTCTCCTGGCATACCTCCACCCAGCATGTGGTGATGTCCGAAGAGACCAGCGTTCTGCGGACTGAAGTCGTGAAGGAGCATACCAGCTGAGAAAGGATTCAAGATCAACGTTAGCAAGGAGCTCAAGTCAAACGAATGGGAACGTTCGTTACAAAGCGTACTTGTTGGTGACGGTAGAATACCCGAGAGGTTTGGCGGACTGGGTAGTGCAGCGAGCATGTGGTGACTTGATAGTCCTCCAAGCATTCCCATCTGCAAGAACACACTTGGTTTAGCGAATTGTTCTAAAGAGGTGAGCTATGAACAACGTACCCCGTGTTGATATAGTGGTAGCGACGGTGGGGTGTAACCAACGTGCTCCTTTTTGAGAAGTTGCTGAAAACCGCGGTGCACCCGCTTCTTCTGGGTCGGTGGTCGACTCCGCGAGTTCAGCATGTACTGATCAGGGTCATTGGTGAGGCCAAGTGAAGCTCCATTCATGCCTCCATGCATGCTCTGGAACGACTGCACCGCGGCACCGTTCGGGGTCGTTCCTTGCCCCATGTTGAAGTTGGCCTCAGCATTGGCTCCAGCCGCCGCTGCTGCCGCTGCTTCTTTGGCCGCTTGTTGCAACTGTTTCTTCTTCTCTCCAAACATGATCTCGTACTGCAATATCAACAACGGTATGTTAACCACTCAAGTAGTCAGAAAAAGTGTGTTGACAGGACTCACGTCGTTGTTGTCCTTGGTCTCATATGGCTCTCCGTACTCTGTGTACTTGAGCAGGATCTGATCCACACTGGT
The DNA here is from genome assembly GCA_002812785.1 of Phytophthora litchii. NCBI lineage: Eukaryota > Oomycota > Peronosporomycetes > Peronosporales > Peronosporaceae > Phytophthora > Phytophthora litchii. Next base: position 47,797 of record PCFV01000017.1, on the reverse strand, counting down.
GCTTGAGTACTGGTAGAGCTTCTCGTTCGAGTCGAACACGATGAGTGCGATCTCGCAGTCACAGAGCTTGGACAGCTCCATGGCTTTCTTGAAGATGCCATTCTTGCGCTTAGCAAAGGTCACTTGGCGGTTGCGGTCGTCCTCAATGCGCTTGATCTGAATTTTCTTGCGGCCCATGGCGGTCTGGTTTGTTGGTCAACTGTCATGGAGCAGATAGAGTTAGACATGAGAATCCTTCGCGCATCATCACGCGGTTGACGCACCTGGTGGAAATAGCGCCGTCGAATATAGCCGATATTTATATCTGGGCAAAAGCAGGAGTGCCGGAAATACCAGGCGAGCTGCTGGGCTCGCAGAGCTATTTATATAGTGAGCTCTGCAGTCCAGGGGTTATTTTTATCCGTTTTTCTCTTGTTTGAAGGGGCTGCCGTTGCAATCGGTGGAAAGAGTCGTTGCGAAACCCAGCGATAGACTTGGCTCGAGTGTTGCACGGATTTCTATCTTTGGCGACCGTTACGCCGAATGCGTCAGGAAGACTCGAAAGGACGCGGAGCCTCGACATCTTGGGTTTTGTATGCCCGCCGAAGATCGCGCTGAGTGCGAGGCGACCGGTGGTTTCCGCTGCAGCGGGATCTTTGGCGTTCAATGGCGGCAACGTGCGGTGAACGCTGCAGAAACTGCTAGTCAACGGGACTTGGACCAGTTACCGGCACATACATTTGACTTAGATCAGAAAGATCACTTGGTGTAGTGTCAACGCTAGTACTTTTACTCCTTGTGTCTTCAACAACAGGCGGTGAGTTCTTGGTTATCTCCAATTGATTATCTCCAGACATGCTGTGGTGATAGCCACATTGTCTATTTCTTGGTTGCTAGTGCCCACAACACTGTTCGAGGATAAAGTCATCTCAGATGCACCAGTTTGTTGGGGAGATGTGGCTGGACTCACGGCTCTTAACTGGCAAAGTACTTGGTGCACCTGGAACAAACGTACACGCAGTCCACAGACATCGACAATGGATTCCCTTCATTGACATCTGGTACCTCCGGTAGAACGAAAGAATTCATAGTTGGGGTTCCCTTGTTGGTTATTGTGTGGCAGTGTGCCGAGTGGTATAAAGTACTGCAAAATTGTAGTCGTGGCACTGCTGTCAAAACGTCGCCAACCAGTTGAATCAAATGGTTTGGAGGCAAAACCGCATCTGATCTCTAGTTTGACTGCAGTCGTTGTTAGTGCTTTTGCACTGTCCACTGCAGTTCTCGCCTACTTGTATAAATCCCCATCGAAGTTTCATCATCGGGAGTGGCCATGGGGAAGACACCTTTGAAGCTTAGCACAGTCCTCGCTTACTTAAGTAGGGTTTAGGGTTTATTTTTTCGCGACAGAATCTATTTAACAGTTAAGTGCTTCATAGCAGTTAGCAGTTAAATGTTTGAATCTGATTCGTCATCAGCCAAGAGACAGTCAAAGTCGAAGGCATGGCGGCAAGTGTGCGCAACACCGCCATCAAGCGCATCCAGGGCGTGCGTACGCCGTCTCTACTCTGCTCTACCACCACACCAAGTGCTCACCCGCTTCTCTCTCGTTTTTTTGCTGCAGGATGTGCGTGAGATGATGACGAACCCGAGCGACCAGTACGCGGCGGCGCCACTCGAAGTACGCATGTCTCTCATCCCTTAGAAATACCGCCTCCTTGCTAACCCTTTGGCTCAGACCAACATGTTCGACTGGCACTTTACACTGCGAGGCCCACGCGACACCGAGTTCGAGGGCGGCATCTACCATGGCCGGATCATCCTGCCGTCCGACTATCCGTTCAAGCCGCCCAACATCATGCTGCTCACGGTACTACACTACGTTGCTGTGCTGTTAGAAGCATTTGCTGACCATTTCATGTGTTGCTACAGCCCAATGGGCGTTTCGAGGTAAAGAAGAAAATTTGTCTGAGTATCTCGGCGTATCATCCGGAAGAGTGGCAACCAGCATGGGGCGTCCGACTGATCCTGGAAGCGCTGATTAGCTTCATGCCCACGAAGGGTGAGGGTGCTATTGGTGCACTTGACTTTCCTGCTGAGGAACGAAAACGACTGGCCAAGCTGGTACGCATGAAAACGAGTTATTTGGATTAGAATGTGGTTTGCTGACTTTTATGGATGTTGCTAGTCTGTTGACTACAAGTGTGAAACTTGTGGAAGAGTTGCGGATTTGCTGCCGGAGCTGGAGACAGAGACGGAAGAAATAGAAGAGAAGAAACCATCCAAGTATGCTGAACAAATTGCACAACTGCATATGCACAGCTTGGAGGGTGCACCACCAAGTAATGACATAAAGGAGGCTGTGAACAACTCTGCTGAGGCGAGTAATACTGGTAAAGATGAGGCTAGCACTGCAGTCGAAGAAGCGGATGCGCTTACAGCGCAGAGCAATACTGTAGGTCCAGCGGATACTCCAGTTGATAAAACGGTGACGTCGACTGAAGAATCATCAACGAGTCAAACCTCCAGTGCTCCCGCGCCTACCCATACTACAGCCTCAATAGCACCTGCCAATGAAGCAACAGAAGCAGCAGAACCGGAAGTGATCGAGCCTCATCAGAATGTTGAGACACCTATTGCTCCTCATAATATTGCTCAAGTGCGCGAGTCGGATAGTGTGGATACTTTCCTGCATTACCTGACAGTTGCTATCGTCGTGGCGCTGTTTGCGCTGATCTACAAGAAGCTCCTGCAGATGCATGGAGTTCTGCAATAAGCCGATGAGTTCTCTACACCGCGCGGCTCGTGATCGGCTTGATTTAGTGCACAAATACAGTATTTGCATTGGTAGTTTGTTCACGAACACGACAAGTTGTCTATGCTCCTTCTATTGTTTGTGCTCTTCTAAGATCTCTTGCATAATGCTGTTTGCAAGCTCAGGGTGAACACGGCCACCACAGCGTTTCATCACCTGACCGATGAAGAACCCGAAGAGCTGTGTCTTACCCTTCCAGTATGCCTCAAGATTCTTCTTTGCTTTCTACTCAATACCAAACGAACAAAAATATTAAGAGTTGGTGGTAAGCAATCATACTAGCAAAAGCAAACACGTACCGGGTCATCGAGGACAGCTCGGCAAAGTGCGCGGATTTCTTCAGGGTCTTGAATCTGCTTCCAGCCCTTCTCTTCCACGATTTGCAGAGGCGTCTTCTTTGCCTCGTTCTCATAGAACATGAGCTCTAGTACATCCTTGGCAATTTTACCAGAGATAGTGCCATCCTGGATGAGATCAATGAGTGCACCAAGCTCCGTGGCTTCAACGGGACTACTGGTGATATCGCCGTTAGTTGCCTTCAGGTGTCCGAACAAATCGTTCAATACCCAGTTCACCACCATCTTCGAAGGTCGAGAGTTCTGTTTGGCAAGTGTCTCGAAGTAGTGTGCTGCACCAGGTTCGTTCACCAGCACCGAACTTTCATAAGGTGTGAGGTTGTACTGAGCACACAAGCGATCCTTCAGTGCATCTGGGAGTTCTGGTAAATTCTCGCTGATCTCTTGAATAAGGTTCTCCGAGAATACAAGCGGAGGAAGGTCGGGCTCCGGGAAGAAACGATAATCCTTAGCCCCCTCCTTCGAGCGCATGCGTTTCTGCGATAATGCAAAATGCATATCATAGGTTAGTTAACAGCCAAAGGGATCTATCGGCATTTAGACTCACAGTTTTTCCGGTAACAGCATCGAATGAGCGAGTCTCACGATGCACCTCTCCTCCTTCCTCTTCAATCAGTGCAATTTGTCTCCTGGCCTCGTATTCTGCTGCACGCATCATGTTGCGAATACTATTCATGTTTTTCACCTCTACTCTCTCTCCAAAAGGAGCTGCAGAGCTCGACGTCAATGCGTGGTGCAGAGTTTCTGCATCAGCTTCTTCTCCAAGGTTCGTCGGTCGAACACTCACGTTCAAATCGCAACGCATAGACCCTTCCTCCATGTTACCATCGCATACATCGAGATGACGCAGCAAATGCTGAAGTTGACGCAGAACTTGTCCTGCCTCCAGCGGACTGCGAAGGTCCGGCTCCATCACAATCTCCAGTAGTGCTGTACCCGCACGGTTTAAATCCACCACCGTGCTGTCCTCCTCTAAGTCATGGTTGCTCTTGCCTAAAATCAACAAGAAACTATTGGAATCTGCATTTACGACGCCACATTGACACCACAAACCTGAATCTTGCTCAATCTGAATCCGCGTAACGCGCACGCTCCTCGGAATCACATCCTACCCATAACATCATCACGTCAATAATTCCTAAAACCCATCCAATCTCTCATGTGTACCTCCTGCTGCTGTTTCTTGGCTTGTTTGCCCTTCCACTTCTTGAGTGCCTCGTTCTTCTCTTTTCTAGACTTGTACTTAGACGCATCAAACGTCGCTTCATCATCACTCTGAGCGCCTCCATGTTCACTCATCACCGCTGATGTCGGCAACTCAAAGTGCAATGCGCCTCCAGACGCTACAGGTGCCCGCTGTTGTGTCAATTGGTAACCCAGTGGTAAATCACAGTAGAAATAGTGTTTACGCTCAAACAAGCTGCGTGGATGCACTGTAGCATCCACTGCCAGTCCCAAGCGGATGGCCTGGTGCACACATTCGCGGTTGATGACCGGTAATGTGCCTGGAAGCGCTGCATCAAAGAAACTGACGTGGCGATTGGGCTTTGCGGACGCTAATGTGGCCGCTGCGGCGGCGCTCATGAGCTTGGAACGACTCAGCACCTGTGCATGGACCTCCAGACCGATACAAACCTCCCAAAGCTTGCCACTGGGGCCGCGTAGCAGCTGCAGCAGTGGCTGACGAGCGCCATTAGCTGCTACTTGAGCCATGAGGATTGGAATGTGAGCCGCTCGTTTTTTGTGAATATGCACGACTAAAATGATTTTGTGTTGTTTATTAACAAATTTTGTGACACCTTTTTTAGTGTCCATGATGACAGTTTTAAAGGTGAGAAGCTTCTAGGTCGGCGAGGATGGCATTCGTGGATGCTTCTGGGTCTTCGAAGACCATCAAGTGGGAGGTGTTAGGCAATGGTGCATGGTTCGTGTAGATGCTGGGGTGTTTTGCAACGAAGTTGTCAAACACGTTGCGGTCGAAGAGCTTGGTGCGGTCTCCACTGTGGAACGTGACGGGGCAACGAGGAGCGGCTAGCTCACTTTCAGTGAGGACTAGTCGAGAACCAGCATAGATGGAAGCTTCAGTGACCGGGTCGCAAGCAAGCACCGCGGCTTGCTGTTCCTCGTCGAACACCACTGCTCCACTGATCCATTCGGCGAGCATTTCGCGGTCCCATGCCGAGAAGTTTTTCCAGTTCTCGAAATGAGAGACAGCAGCATCCATGGAGGGCCTGTTGACACGAAAAGCATCGTAGCAAAATTAGTAGTGAGTCTTAGTTTAGGCACATATTCCACGAGTTCATTGCTCCGATGTCGCACGTACCATTTGCTTTCACGAGCCAAGGTGAGCGACACCAGAAAGTCGGCATTGCTCTCGTAGTCCGCATCGACTTCGCCGTAAATTGGCTCAAAGAGTATTAACCCGTCAAAGGTACCGGGGTGTTTCGCCTCCGTGGCCCATAGTGCCGCCGCCCCCATCGAGTGGCCAATACCAATCAACGGGTGATGGTTCGTCAGCTTTTGTGATTGTTCCCAGGCTGCATCCGCACTGATGTCCGGCCAATTGTTCATCGGGTGTTTGACTCGCAGTGACTTGGGGTCGTCGTTCTTGTGATACACTTGCCCAATCACGGAATTGTCTCGATTGACACCATGGTACGGCTGGTCGTACGTCACATACTGCTCCACGGCATCTTGCAGCAATGGTGAGAGCTTTAGACGGCGAATAATGGGCCCCCAGACCTCCTTGCAAAAGCCTGTGGCATGGGCAAACAGTAGCGTCGCTGGTCTGGTCATGACTTGGCAAGTTAACTGACTCAGTTTCTGAGACTTTCGTTTGAAACTCAATTTTGTCATGATTACGAACCAAAAAATAGTCCCGATTACGAACAGAATGCTACAGTCGTGCAGCTACGCCGAAGCAGTCCAAGACTTCAAGGTCTGCAACGATGGCCTTCGCACAAACTTCTGGGTCTTCCAACACCATAAGATGTGACTTACCAGCCATGGGGGCATGAATCTTGAAAACCTCTGGATGTCGTCCAGCAATTTCCTCAAAGACTTCTTGGCGATACAACCTCGTTGTGCTACCGCTGTGAAAAGTAGTACGGCACTTCGTCTTGGCTTGCTCCTGTTCTGAGAGCCACAGTCGACCACCGCAATAGATTGCCGCTTCAATATTGTCCGTTTCGTCGGGCACAATAGCTCCTTGCATCCAGCTCGCCAGACTCTCGCGGTTCCATGACGAGAAGCCCTTCCAGTTCTCGAAGAAAGCAGTTGCTTCTTCTCTCGATGACCTTCATGGATTAATATCGTTAGTATTAGTTTAAACATATCACCAAGCAGAAAATCATTCATGTACCATTTCCATTCGCGCCTGAGCGTGACGGCGGCCATAAAGTTGCTTGGGTGGTGAGCCGTAAATGGGCTCAAACAACACCAGCCCTTTGAAAGTGCCGGGGTTACTAACCTCTGCCTTCCAAAGTGCTGCCGCGCCCATCGAGTGGCCGATCCCGGTTATCGGTCTCCCATCAGAGCCCAATTGAATCGCCCTCTGTAATAGAGCAGCAGCAGATAGCGCAATAGCACCGTTAGCTGGATGCGTCACGTGGGGCCCATTCTCGTCAACTCGAGCAGCCACGCTGTTGTCCCGATTGGATCCGTGGAAAGGCAAATCCACATTTACGAAGTCCACGTATTGCAGTAGAGCGCAGTGCTGCATGCGGCGGATGATCGGGTCCCAGATCTCCTTGCAGAAGCCGGCGCCATGCGCGAACAGAAGCACCAGATGCGGCTCCATACTCAGAACAAGAAGTTGGCAGTTGAGACTTGGACCAAATTTGTCTGAACAATCAGACCAATTGATTATGGCCGCAAGTTGAAGGGGTAGACTACAAGTCTGATGATGTCACTGCTAGAATGCCCCACTGAGTGAATGACTCACGCTATCCGTGTGGGCACGATGAAACAGTCTTCACGTTGGGGTCAGCGATATTTGCCGTACACTGACGTCGTATTTGACTCACGCCATCTCGTGGTGACAGGGAAACCCTACTGGGAATTGCGATGGCATTTAGGGATACACTTCGTACATGACAGCCACAGCGACGATGGCAACAACGACGATGACCCCTGTATTGCTTTTTGTTCATGGCACCAACTTTTGCAAGGAAATTTGGAGACCGATCGAGCGTCACCTCAAGGGGCTACCATTATTACGCTCCATGCCAGATGTGCACTTCGCGAGCATTGATCTTCCGTATCACGGGTCCAAGCGTGACGACAGCGTGGCTGCCGTTGTCGATGAAATGACAGCTACTGTGCATCACCCAGCCAGTAGATTCGTGACTTTGAACACTGAAGCTGTTCACCGTGAGGTGCAGTATTTACGGACCAAGTTTGGCAGTCGACTGATTGTGGGTGTCGGTCACTCGATGGGAGCTGCAGCGCTTTGGAACGTAGAGGCGAAAACCCCAGGGACGTTTTGTGGTCTGGTTTTCTTCGAGCCCTTTGTGGAGGAGCCTGGAACTCGCGATCCCAAGGTCCAGCGCTATATTTTCAATCTTGCTTTGAAACGCCAGTATCGCTGGGATACACGTCAAGCTGCTGTCAAGTACTTCGAAAACGTGAAAGGCTTCGCAACTTGGGACAGAGAATGCCTGGCAGGGTGGCTTGACGGCGCACTTATCCCGGAGAAAAAAGGATCGGATGCAGTAGTATTGGCATGCCACCCAACCATCGAGGCAGCAATCTATTGTGGAGAACGCCTCTGGTTGTCTGACAGCGAGATGTCACGTGTTTCTTGCCCAGTTGCAGTCCACAGCAGTGATAATACGTGGTTGTTTGATCCTGTTTTCTTTGCGGATGTCGAGAAAAAGTGGTCCCCCGTTGGAAAACACGACGCACAACCTCATCATGGAGAATGCGCGGAAGCTATTCACACACTTCTAAAAGAACTCGATTGTATCAAGCCTGCATGTGCAAAGTTGTAGGGGAACTGCGCAAGTAATGCATCCAGGATGCACTACACATTGCTAATAAATTTTCGTTTTGGAAAAGAAAGTTTGCGGCATTCTTACCTACATTGTACTACGAAGCAGTTGGATGAGACCAGTATTAAATCCACAATTCTAAACTATCGCTACTCGTTCATACAGCACAGCTTACACTTGAATGATAACAAATGTCAAACATTGATACCATGAAAGCATCACGACATCATTAGGTGACGAACCCGGTTGCTGTGTTTACCGATGGAGTGCCGAATCCCGATAGGCGTCAACTACGATGAGGACAAGTAAACTGCCACACTATCATTTACGAATTTACTCCGACTCACAAACACCAACAAATGTCCTCTGCGATAACGGCTTCGATTCCTATTCTGCTTTTTGTCCACGGCACGAATTTCTGCAAAGAAATTTGGGAACCAATCGAGCGTCATCTCAAGGACATGCCGTTGATGGAACTGTTGCCTCAAGTGAACTTTGTGAGCATTGATCTCGCATACCATGGATCCAACCGCGATGAAAGTGTCCCTGTTGTTGTCGATGATGAAGCTGGTACATCGATACATCCAGCTAATAAACTCGTAACTTTGAATACTGAGACCATTCTTCGCACGGTGCAACAACTTCGCACAAAGTTCGGTGAACGGCCTATCGTGGGCATTGGTCACTCTGCTGGTGCAACAGCTCTTTGGAATGCCGAGGTTCAAAACCCAGGAATGTTTAGTGGACTGGTGTTCTTCGAGCCATTTGTCCAGAAACCCGGGCCTCGTGACCCAAAGTTCGAGCGGTACATTTACAACCTCGCTATTAAGCGGAAGAATCGCTGGGAATCTCGCGAAGCTGCCGTGAAATATTTTGAAAACATCAAAGGCTTCGCAACTTGGGATCGAGAAAGTCTTGCTTGTTGGCTCAAGGGAGCGGTTGTACCGGAAAAGGATGGGTTGGAAGCTGTAGTGCTGGCCTGCCACCCAACCATCGAAGCTGCCGCGTATTGCGGAGAACGGCTCTGGTTATCACATGAGCAGTTGTCGAGTATTACTTGCTCAGTCACTTTCCATAGTAGTGACGACACCTGGCTATTTGACTATGCTCACTATGCACGCTGTCGGAACGTAAGAATTAGCGGCACATCTGTGGTCAAAACCACACTCGGGTCATCATAGGTGCAACACGGGAAACTTGAGTAGCTCGTGTCATCAGGGGTCATCGGTCCCCTTTAACTTCAAGTTCAACATGGCCACAAGGGCAGCACAAGGGTAGTAGTTGAGTACAGGAGTGCTAGGAGCTTTGTCTTTGTTTTCTTAACCAACATCAATTCACTTTTCATTTCTCCAACTAGCACACAAGCCGTCAACAACTCAAAACACGCATTGAGCAAAAGTGGCCTCATATCTACAAGAATCACCCGCCGATGAAGAACACGACACACAACCTCGTTATGGAGAAGCCGAAAGCTTGAAGAACTGAATTGCTTCAAGTCAGTTTTTGCAAAACTGTAGCTAAAGTCAAGTCCGCAGCAATCATGGGAATCGTAATTGGTTTGTTCGGAGTGATGGATCCGTGCGTGATGGAAGTAGAATGATAATAACCAGGATATTTGATCGCCTTGCTCTCTTTGAGCCGATCGTCGAGAAACCCAGAATTCGTGATATAAAAATTCAACACGACACGGAAGCTTGAGCATCATTAGTGATTCTCCACTTGGATAATTCCGAGTTGTCTTTTAATCTCTTTTCCATGGTATTTGCAGGGCTTTTACTGGTTATGGTTTCCTTTTCGCGGAGGTCCTTGCTCGAAGATAAATATTCCCAAAGCCCAAACAACGGTGCTCTTTGATCTACACGAGCCATGCATGTACATCAATGAAAAATACGACACACAACCTCATGTTTGAAAATCCTATGGAGTGTGAAGAAACAACTCTCGATAACCTCAAGAAACACGACTACTTGGATGAGAGTTGGCAGAATAAGTCTCAATGCCACCAACCTCACGCTCACCAGATTATCATCGTCATTAGAAATCCATCCCATTCCGAAGTTATTTGCATGTACAGCCGTAAAGATGTCAACGAATGCAAACTGATGTCCACCTAAGGTGAGCTGCTTCCTTCAGATTTAACCGCAAATGGTTCCAACTCCGCGAGATCTTGAGCGATTTTCTCCGAGGCCAATGCTGGATTCTCCAAAACTAGCACATGGGAGTTACCTTCCATTGGTTCTCTCATCGTATAGATGTGCGGTAGTTTGTTTTGCAGCGACTCGAAGCGGTCACGGAACCACATTTTCGAGCGACTTCCCCAATGGAAAGTAATGGGGCACTTCGGCTGCTGCAACTCGTGCTCCGTCAACCACAAAGGCAGTTGGCAGTACAATGATGCCTCGACATTCGGGTGGCATGCCAACGTGATGGTACCATCATCTGCTTCCACTAAACCACCTCGAAGGTATCCAGCGAGAGTCTCCCGATCCCATTTAGCAAAGTTCCTCAAGTTGTGAAAATGCTCTTCAGCTGCAGCTCGAGAAGGCCATGAAGCTCCCCGTTGGAGAGTAAGACCGACCATAAAGTCGATCATGTAGTCGGTCTCTGGAGAGTTCTGGGCGAGCACGGGTTCGAACAGGATAAGGCCGTCAAAAGTGCCTGGATGAGCCACTTCTGTCGCCCAAAATCCTGCCGACCCCATAGAATGACCAACCCCAATGAGTTTGTGCTGCATCTTCCCCTCAGGGTCTTCATTCTTGACCTTCTCCTTCCACACTGCCACTTGCTCCTGTACAGCTTCAGCCACCCATTTAACGAGATCATGTTTCTCGTTCCACACACGTGGAGCTTTCGGATTGCTCAAATCTACTTGAAATGCCTCCAACGCTACCGGGTCGTGCTTGTCGCCATGGTACGGGAAGTCGAATGTGACGAATTCCGTCGGAACGCCTTGTAGAGCTCGCGACACTTTTAATCGGCGCGTGATCGGATCCCAACATTCCTTACAGAACCCTCCGCCATGTGTGAAGAGCATTGTCACCTTGGTGTTATTCGACATGGTATCACGTTGCACAGCGAATCGAGAAGTGAACAAGGAGAATCCCGACCAGGAACGAGTATGCAACTGTTTGCTGAGGTGTTTAGTCCTAGTTGTCATGCTCCGCAATGGTTGACGTCACCGAAGTTGAAGCTGCTTTGTGCAATGAGGATGTGGTCTCCATTTAACGCTTCGCTTCCAAGATGACGCGAGGTTCGATGGTGACACTGCTGTTTGTACATGGAGGAGGGTTTTGTCGGGACTGCTGGGATCCCATCGTCCGTAGGTTGAAGGCAGCGCCTCTGCTCGATGGTGCTGATTTCGTCACGTTCGACTTTACTTGGCATGGCGGGAACTTCGATCACTCGGTGGCTGCTCAAGTCGATCGCAGCAATCCGATGAAGCCCCGCGTGGATCATCCAGCCAGAGATATCACCACGTGGGCACCGCAACAAGTTTGGGAGCAAGTGCAGCACATTCGAGCGGAACAACGTGCTCGAGGCCAAAGTGACAAGACGCCGTTGATCGGTGTCGGTCATTCCATGGGAGCTATGGCGCTCTGGAAGACGGAGGTCACACACCCTGGAACTTTCGCTGCTCTCAGTCTCTTTGAACCTGGTTACGGCATTCGCAGACCGGAGAACGACTTCACTGTGGACTTCTTGGTAGCACTGACACTGCAGCGTGAAGCTAAATGGTATGTTCATCGGACAAGATTTTTACTAGAGCTAAGTGTTCATGTTACTGTGTTGGTAGGCCGAGCCGAGCAGCAGCGGAGGATCATTTCTACAACTTGAAGAATTTCGCTCGTTGGGACCGTGAAGCGCTCGCTGGTTATCTCCGTGGTGGGCTTATTGACAAAGAGGACGGATCCGTCATATTGGCGTGCCACCCATTGATCGAAGCTTCGTTGTACTGCCACACACCGCTGCACCTAAATGACGAACTCCAGCAACGCCCTCGATGCCGCGTTAACTTTCACGGAGGTGGTAGATCCAAAATTCACAATGGCCAAGCCTTCGGTGAAATGGCGACGAAGTACCCAGAGATTTACCAGACAAATCCACTAATGCCTGGGCTTTCCCATGCTTTGGTGATGGAAGACCCTGCTCAATGTGCAAATGCGGTACTGAAAGATCTGGAGGAGCTCACTTTGCCATACTCACGCATGTAGGAATGTTTCGGAATGGTGTTCAAAGCACAGGGGTTAATAACAAGACAATGAATTGTCAAGAACTTCTACTACAAGTAGTTCTCGAGACGTGAGCGCTACATGCGGCTCGGTGTGTCCTTACAGAACGGAGGAGTTTTCGCGAGATCGCTCAATATCTTGGTCGCAGTCACCTCGGGGTCCTCCAACACCATCAAATGCGTGCATTTCTTCACTTGCTCCTCAATCGAATAGATCTCGGGACACGCGCTCACTGCGTGCTTGAAATATGGCGTGAAGAACATGTTTGAGCGCTCTCCACAATGAAAACGAACAGTGCATTTCGGTCGTTTGAGCTCGTCATCAGTAAAGCGGAGAATGTTGTGGCAATACAACGAGGCTTCAATGTGTGGATGGCATGCCAACACTGTCTTCCCCGTTGTTTCATCCTCGACGAGAGCTCCTTCAAGATACGCAGCAAGAGATTCACGGTCCCAAGCGTTGAAGTTCTTGAGATTTTCAAAGTACTGCACCGCTTCCTTTTGCGACGACCAACATGACTTCCGCTGCAATGTGATAGACACCAAGAAGCTCGTGACCTTGTCCGTGATTGCAGGATCTTCCTGGCCATATACTGGTTCGAAGAGAATGAGAGCATCAAATGTGCCAGGATCCTGCACCTCTGTATTCCACAGAGCTCCAGCCCCCATCGAATGACCGATGCCAAAGAGAACAGGTCTCTGTTCTCCATTGTAGGTCTTCAGCAATTGCACTTGGCGCTGCACTTCTGCAGTTGTGAATGACAACAGATCTCGTGCTGGATGGCAGACCCTCGGACTCATTGGATTGCTCACGTCCAGCTTTGGTGTCACGGATTCGTCCCGTTTAGCTCCATGATAGGGGAAGTCGAAGGCCACGCACTCTGTGGCCACTTGGTCCAGGATAAATGAACTCTTAAGTCGACGGATAATAGGATCCCAGATCTGCTTGCAGAACCCGCCACCGTGGGCGAAGAGCAACGTAGCTGCTGGAGGGGACATGTTACTTTACTTATTGAACGCTTTGAATGCAATGATGACGTGTACTTTTGATCTCGTGTGTGTTAGGAGGTCCCTTCAAGTTGCTGGATAGGATGGAAGGGACTAGAGCTTGGATGAAGCCCGGGTGAATGGGGCGAGATGTTCCAGCTCTTTTGCGATGTTTGTAGCTGTTAGAGTTGGGTCTTCCATAGCGACTAAGTGTCTGAGGCCTGGCATCCCCTCGCGCACAGTGTAAATGTGAGGACACTTGCTTTCGATGGCTTTGAGCAGCTTCTCGAAGCACATCTGCGAGCGACTGCCCCAATGCAAGTAGATCGGACACTTAGGACGCTGTAGTTCAGCGTCGGAGAAGTGAAGAGGCTTCATGGAGTAGAGCGAACCTTCAAGACGAGGGTCGCATGCTAACGTGACGGATCCGTCCGGATGGTCCAATACTGCGCCTTTCAGATGTGCTTCCATTGCTTCTGGATGCCAAGAAGCTAATGCCTCGGACGTTTTGAAGTACTCTTCAGCTGCAGTTCGGGATGGCCTGGTTCATAGTCAGCAAAAGGGTTAAAACATGATCGTCACCAGTCCAATCTCCTTCCAACTCACCACGAAGACGGACGTCGAAGTGTCAACGCTACGAGATACGAGCACATTTTCTCGGTTATTGAGGTTTTCGTATCCATCGCTGGTTCGAAGAGAATCAAGGCATCAAACGTGCCAGGATGGGCGACTTCCATCGTCCACAGAGCCCCCGATCCCATGGAGAAACCAACTCCAATGAGTACATCCGTCGGCTTCTTCCTCAACACTTCCACCTGCTGTGGCATCGTCTTCAAGTACCAAGTCTTGACATTGTCACATTCTCCCCCTTTGACCCTCGGAGCTTTCGGGTTTGTCGTATCAACTTCCAACGTCTCCGCTAATTGGACGTCACTTCGACTTCCATGATATGGAAAGTCGAAACGTACACACTTGACGTGGAATCCCTCCAACCGACGAATAATCGGCGTCCACATTTCCTTCGAGAAGCCGCAACCATGGGCAAACAACAACGTCACTACAGGGCGTTCTTCCATTCTGTGTCTGTAGCAATATCTACACTATGATCGTGTCCCTTGGGGACTCTAGTCACATTCGGTGACAGCAATCTTGTTCTGTGGCAGCAATGTGACGAAAAGATCCCCTGGCTCACAATCAATATGGCAGCCAAGACTGTGCTCATCACTGGCAGCAATCGCGGCATTGGCCTTGCATTCGCTACGCACTACAAGAAAGAAGGCTGGAAAGTCATCGGATGTGCTCGTGATGTCGACGCTGCTACGGACGTAGGTTCATTTAAATTTTTTTCAAAAAAATTGTAGATCTAATGCATAGAATTGTTGTGTATTTTTTAGCTGAAGAAGTTAAATCTGTGGAAGCTCTTGGCACTGGATACGAGCAGTGAAGAGTCTATTACTGCAGTTGCCAAGACACTGGAGAACGTGCCCATCAACCTGCTGATCAACAATGCCGGTATCATGGATGTGCAGCATCTCGAGACCACCACGAAGGAAGATCTGATGCGTCACTTTGAGGTGAACGCCGTGGGTCCTTTCCTCATGACTAGAGCTCTGCTACCCAATCTACGTCTTGCAGTGGCTGCTGAAGGTTCGGCCTTTGTGGCGCAAATAACGTCTCGGATGGGCTGCATCTCGGACAACGGGTCCGGAGGTTTCTACGGCTACCGAGCGTCCAAGACGGCACTGAACATGATCACCAAGAGTCTGGCTGTAGATCTCGAGAAGGAGAAGATTGGATGCTTGTTACTTCACCCAGGATACGTCAACACGGCAATGGTGGGTTTCCAGGGTACTGTGTCAACGGAAGACAGCGTCAAGGGGCTGACGAAGATTATCGCAAACGCGAAATTGGAGGACTCTGCCAAGGTCTTCCACTTCGAAAAGGGAGACGTGTTGCCGTGGTAAGTAGTGCGCTCATTTTTTCAACATGGGATCGGAGATAGCAGTAAACGTGTCCTGGTTCGTTACTATTAATCGACCGAAACTCCACTACCCAACTGTCGTCCATTTGACTCAATGGCTTCTTTGCCGCTCTCGAGCCACATAGGCGAGCTGCGTGATCCTACGTTGGAAGAGCTGTATACAGGGCCAGTTCGTCAACTTCCCGATGAAATCCAGCAACTTCCAGCCGAAGACACTGCGTGCACGTACTGTGGTGTGAGCTACTTTGTGTTTGCTGAAGTACAGACTCTTCAGACTACGGTGAAGCAGTACAAAAAGTCATTTCAAGTGCGTACATTTGAGTCGAGTTTCATAATGTCCTGCTCAGCTAATTGTAATACCTTCACTTGTGCGGATGAACAGGACTTTGTGCAGTTTATGGAGCGTGAGCGCTCAGTATCGCGAGATCTACGACAGCAGACAATTGAGTTAAGGAATAATTATGCTGCGCTCGTTGCGACTTGCAGGGCTAGCATCAAGCAGATTTCGGAGCAGAATGAATCACATATCTCTGCCAAAACAGCAGCTTTGGACCAGGTACACCAAATTCAAAAGGAACTCAAGAATTCTAAGGAAGTTTACCAAGAGCTTCAGACATTGTCCAAGCGGAATGAAGAAGAACAGATGACGAGACACGCGCTGGTAGAGCGAAAGTTGCGGAACGAAATTTCGGATCTGTCGAGCCAAGTTGAGAGCTGCAAACAATTGATAGAGTCGCAGCAAGTAACATTTAAAGAAGACCACGATCGTGATCTGCAACGTATTCGAGAATTTGAGTCACAGTTTACGGAGAATCAAGCACAATGGACAGCTATTGAAAAGCAAATGAATTCCGAGCGTGATGATCTAAAGCAACAGCTTCTGACCACGAATGAGCGCGTAGAGCTGGAATTAACCACCGCAAGACAGTTAGAGGTGGAGCTTACTGCTATTCGAGAAGAACTTGCTCAGGTCATTAATGAAAGTGATACGAAGCTCAAGGCACACTCGCAAATGACTAGCGAGATCATCCAGCTTAAACACCAAGTGCAAAACTTGGAGAGATCACGAACTCAACTGCTTTCCGAAAATGGCAGATACAAGGACGACAAATACAAGCTTGAAGATGAACTCAATGCTTTGCGACTTCGTGCAGAACAGCTTCAGGGTCAATTAAGCGTGAGTACGACTTCAATTGAAAGGGTAAAGGGAGATTATGCTCGTGATATGGAAAAGCTACGTAGGAACCATGAAGTTGAAATCAACCGTCTTCACTGTGAGCACACACAAGCTATTGAAGAGCTGAAGACGAGTCAACATAACCATGTGGAATTCCTGAAAAGGGAGACAGTTGAGCTTCAGACACGAGGTGAACAATCATCACGACAGGCGATTCTAGCGATAGAAGACAAAGTAAGGTGGTGTTATAGGATGAGGAACTTGGATAACAATATTGAAAAAAACTGTTTTGCATGAGCAGCTCCAAGATGCAGAGCGAAGAGCGAACGAATGGAAGGATCGTGCTTTACAAAACGCCAGCGAGCGAGAGGTAAAATCTTCGCAATTCTTGTTCGCGATAAATCCATAATGCCATCTTGATATTCATATAGGAGGCGAAGCGCAACAGTTCACAATTCGCGAATGTAATCCAAGAATTGCAGACACGACTCGACACTAGTGAACGTGATAAGGTAAAGCATTGTATACTCGCATGCTTCGCCAGGTTACATTGGGAAAACGTATTAATATTCTTTTTTACAGCAAAAAATGATCAAAGATGCCGAGGCTACATGCGTCGAACTGGAGCAGAAATTGAAGAGCGTTCAACAAGAAGCTCGACTGGAAACCAGCATTTCACGCAAAGAGGCAGAACAGCAGAAAAAATCTCTCCAAGGTGGTAATGTGGCACTTCAACAACAGGTAGAGAAACTTCAAGACCAACCCGAACGATTAAGAAGACAGACTATTAAAGCAGCCCAACCTCCAGTCGCGAGGAAAACCAACCAGAGCCAAAACGAATCTAGTAATCAGGATGACCACGAAAACGAAAAGATTATTGACCAACTTCGAGCCACTCTCAAGCAAAAAGATCGAGTACGTAGTCACTGTTGCGATATCTTGGACAAAACTAAACTCATTCTTACTGTCTATCTGTAAGGAAATTGCGGTGCTTCAACAGACAGTTCATCGTGAATGTATGGAGCGGACATCACTGCTCCAGATAATGCGAAGCGGAAAGGTGGCTCCTGAGATTGAGATCACATCGATGGCACCTCCATCTGAGTCAATAGCTTCACACAATTGTGACGAAACTGATGATAACATCGAACGCTTCGGACACAGTACGAACCAAGTGCAGCAGCCTAAGGCATCATTCTATGAGAAACTCAGGAGAGCAGGATCTCGGAAAGCGAAGCCCAGAAAGTTGTAGATCAGTGAAAGTTCACTGTTTGTTTTAGCTTAGAAGTAGCAGTTATCATCACTTGTTTCCTCTTCATCACTTGCCTCGTCGTCGGAGCTCGAGCTACTGTCACCCTTCATCCAATAATTCACACTTCCCTGCATGATCCGAGCGATTCGTTCCGTCTCTGAGTCATGTGCAAAAAGTGATTGCACAGACAAGTGCTCCTCTTTAGCTGTAACTTTGCTGTAGCGGCTCTTAGATGCACATGTATTGGCTGATGGAAGTCGGCGGATGTTACTAGTCTCACGGTAACTCTTGCGTGCACCAATTTCGCGGGCTAGAGTATATTTGCTCTTTGGGATACAGCCATCATAAACTGAAGTCTTGCTCTCCATATATACACCGACTGACTGTGGTTGCGAAGAAGTTTTCATAGACTTGTCATCGACCTTGTACGCAGAGTTTGGCCTTGTCGCACTCCCTGTATCTTCATCACGAGAAATGCTTTGTACATTGTGTAAGCTGGGATATCTCGAAATGGGTGAATTAAGACAACTGCAGCGTTTAACATCCACAATTTTGCTCGTCTGAGCAACTGATTGCGTTGGAGATGAAGCCTCCGCAGGATTATGACTGCCCGTGTTTTCATCATGATAAATCTTTTGTACATGGCGTGAGCTCGAAATTGGTGAATTGGGACAACTGTAGCCTTGGCCACTAGTATCTTTGTTGTCGTACACGACAAGTTTACCGTGTGCTATTGGTTGCTGGTATTCCTCCCTTGGACGCTGAGTGTCCTTGGCTTCGCCGATAGAGACAGATTTTGCGGCTAGCTTAATAAAATACGCGTTGTGCATCTCGCGCAGCATCTCGTACACAAGTTCGAGCTTCTCGTTCTGCAGCTGCAAGTGTGAAGATTCGGGGTTCCGCACGTCGCTGAGAGTGGTTTGCTGCTCTGAGAGTTTTGGTACAACAGCAATGACCTTCTCAAGTAGACTGCTGATAATATTAGCTGCATCATTAGATAGTTTCGATTCCTCCGTTGTCACCAATTCGCTTTTTCGTTCGGGTGCGGTTTCAAAATGAGGCAGTGTTTGAGTACTATTATCCAATTGGTGTTTACAACAATCATTCACGTTCTCTATCGCGTCACAGCCAACATCAACAAATACCTTCTCGAACGATGTCTCTGTCTGCACAAGTACACTTTTGTGTTCGTGATCTGTTTCAAACCGAGGCGGTGTTTGAGTACTGTCATCCACTTGCTCATGGTGTTCACAACAATTATCCACATTCTCTATCGCGTCACAGCCAACATCCACAACAGATTTCTCCTCAAACGATGCCTCTGTTTGCACAAGTACGCTTTTCTGTTCCTGAAAATGAGGCGGTGTTTGAGTACTATTTTCCAGTTGTTCATGGTGTCCACAACAATTATCCACATTCTCTATCGCGTCACAGCCAACATCAACAAATACCTTCTCGAACGATGTCTCTGTCTGCACAAGTACACTTTTGTGTTCGTGATCTGTTTCAAACCGAGGCGGTGTTTGAGTACTGTCATCCACTTGCTCATGGTGTTCACAACAATTATCCACATTCTCCATCGCGTCACAGCCAACATCCACAATAGATTTCTCCTCAAGCGATGCCTCTGTTTGCACGAGTACATTTTTGAGTTCGTGATCTGGTTCAAAACGAGGTGTGGCTTGAGCACTGGTATCCAATTGGTAATCAATATAGCGTTTTCGATACAGAACACCTCGTACAACACCTTGAAGTTTGATGATAGCTTTGATCGTTGTCGCCAAAGCTAAAAGCTAATATAGTTAGAAACACCATCCTTTAGAATACACTTTCCACCTAAAGTATGTGTGCGATGTGCACTGCCAAAACTTACCTGTTCCGCAGTGCCAGCACAAACTCGAACCCGCAGGAAACCTGTGCGATGCCCTGTGAATGGATTCTCAATTGCAAACGTGCCCTCTACACCAACAAAAGGCAATACTTGTTCACTATATCCACGTAGAAGGAACTCAGGACTCCCATTGCTACGAGAACATTCATTCATCAGATGTCAGATCATCAATCCTTATGTAGTCTTTAAACATAGGTCATACGAACCGAAGGAATTTGGAAAACTTCCTAAGAGGCAGCTTTGACAGTCCTAATAACGTGCGGTCTGTTCCCTTCGACGCGTATAACCAGGTTTCAATAATCTTCAAAACAAAACGGTACAATGTGTTAACCACCAAAACGAAATCCATCCACACGCTATATATCCCTACCAGATATCCACTTGAAAAGTGATCGCTCGCATTCTCTGACGATGAAGTTTCAAATACGTGAATATTTCCGGTGAAGTCGGCCCATAACCATGGAGCATTATCAAGCCAACGAGATCCTTTCAGTTTACGTTTAATTGTCCGTTCAAATTTGTCGTCAGTTGGATAGACCCTTGTTAAGAGTGGTGGCACCACGTAATGCAGCGCAACATGTGATGGTTCCACATTATCACCGCGTTGAAGTTCATCTGTAAGTGAAAATTTCCCTTTTATCTGTGAATTAGTATTTCCATCGTACCATTCAACATTTCTTGAGGTAGACACAGAATCAAACATTACCGCAAATTGGAGCAATCTACCATCGCGTATCTCAGTGCTCTGATGCTTTAGTACTGGTTCATGTCGTATATTCGCATGTACATTTCTGGGGTGGTACACTGGCTTAGTAGAAGCAAATATTGTTTTGTCGGTTGCATACATTTGTGGGAGATCGTGCTGAGTGTCTTGAAAAGAACTTGAGCTACTCGATGACAGTAACTGCGAATTTTCATTCCAGTTTTCTTCGAAATTCTCATTGCGATCAATAGATCTCGCTTCTTCTACGTCCTTCCAAGCAAAACTTTCGACAACCTTAGCTGGTTCTGGAATTGTGTCCTCTACGATCACATCGAACGCGTACGAATTCACAAGTTCTTTTTCTTCTTTCTCTTCTTTCTCTTGTACAGCTTCTTCCATCGAACGCTTCAACGCTTTGCCCTTCACCAATAAGCGATGAATACGCTGATAATCAGCACTACTTTCACGGGATGGACCAATCTCTTGGGTCTGCTTCTTGTTCACCCCACCCACTATGTCTTCTGTTTCGATGGGAGACACCACAGAATCAGTGATGTTTATCATAAGACTACTAAAAGGCACCAAGGTAGAAGCTGTCAAATCCGAAGTCGCCACACGCGCGCCATTCGTCCTCGTCTGTTGAACTTGTCGACTAGCTGCTTCTGTTCCTCCACTTTCACCGTCTTCACTATTACCATCTACTATCGACGTGGTCGACAAAGTAGCGTGTTCTGGAAATTGCCCGTCTGCATTCAGTTCGCTATGAGTTCTGATGACAGCCGGCATCTCATTGTCTGTTGCGGAGCCCCTCCATTTGTAAATTTCTGCATTATCCCACTGAACATTAAAATTCACAGCCAAATAGCCCAATACATCACTTTCTTCTCCGCTCTCACTCGCTCTGATTTCACACAACACATTTTCGTGCTGTAGTGCCACCAGTTTCTCCTCAGCTGTCATTACCGAGTTGCCACTTTCCATTATAAGATCCAAAATACATTTCCCATATTTTTTCCTTGTTACTCGATCGATCACATCCAACGTCAACTCCTTCATGTCTTGAAAATATTCCAACAACTTTTCAGGCGAGACGCACACAGGATATTTCATCCGGATGGCTCGATGTGGTGAGAGCTCAGTCTCCTCCACGTGCGTCATGCCATCTCCAGTTAGTAAAATCGGTCGAAAGAGACTTCCTGGCTGCTCTTCGCCCCACCAACGCGCACGAACGAGCGACACTCGAGGCAGAGGCAGAGAACTCACTGCACTCTCTAAGATGTGCGCTATACACAACGTAACAAAGCCCAACTGTGGACCGGACACCTTGGGAGGCAATGAACTACCAAGCAGCTCTTCTGGGAGCGACAAGAAGCGCCTAGAGAGCGACATGGGGGTGGCGCCTGGAGCTCCCATCAGGACAGCAGCTGTATACACAAGATGTATCGCATGTATACATATACAAGGTATACGAATCAGAGATTTTCCAAATTTTTAATTGCTGCCTTAATCGTCCAATTTTTCCAAAATATTTTATTGTTGTCGTGATCGTCTATAGGCACATTTGCAAAGAGCAAATTGTAGCGTGTTGTGATCGTGTTTCACGAGCAGTCTAGCAACCGGGGTGGTTCAACTTTCGCATGCGTCGGGTTATCGCTCTCGTCTACTATGTTCTCTCCACTCTCCCCTCTCGTCAGAGTCCTTCTATCAGAGCGTAAGCTAGTAAACCGTAGATTAGTTTTTTTAACCTTTTCGGTCTTGTGCGCATAATCGTAGTTAAAAGAGATCGGGGGTTCTCTTCAGACGGTGACCTGTGGAAAGCGTCTGGAGGCTGGCATTTAGTACAGTGGGAAGTGAAAGTTATCGTCTGCCGCGATATGTGCCCTTGTCACTGGTTTTGAAGTAGGCGTCCATGAAGCAGTAGGTTGGGATATTTGCTGTAACGGGGTTACATTAGGGTGACCCAATGATTGGGTACACCCGCATGAAGTGGACAACTTCATGTATCCACTTAAGGGATACTTCGGATCGGTGGTGTACATCACACCACTGACACTAGCCAGGACGGCTGAGAGCCAACCAATGAGGTTTGGCCAAGTTTATATAGATCAAATTATAGTTAATTACAAATTTGTATTACAGGCCAAATTAAGGTAATTAACTATAAATACATTCAGTCTTAAATCTACCCTATTCTAGCTAATTAGTCCCCTAAGACCGGGGACTCGTGAACTGCTATTCACTTGGAGTTTGTATACTCCTGATAGCACGCTTCCTCTAAGCAAGGTGCTCGTGTGACCCCGTCACATGTGCTGTGCGGTGTAGGATGTGTTAGAATAGTCTCCATCGATTGCGTAATAAGATGTATCGCAGGGTAGCCGTCTCAGTCCGGTCATAGAATTGACCGTTGGAGATCCAATCGGGGTATAGTACGCTGATAACTGTCGTGAGCTGTTGGTGATAAAACCGCTCTAGGTTAATGAGCTCAACTTTCGCTGTTGCATAGGAGAATGAGTAGGGTGTAGCAGTTGTAAAGTCGAACTCGGGTTTCCTCTGAGGTCTTCAATGGCTGGAGCTCGATCATCCACATTCGGTGAAGTTCTGCAGTGGCAAGTCTGTCACGTCAGGACAGGTCTTCTACGTCTCCGAGGAGAGATCGTAGTTTACGCGTGTTGTGCCAATCTTCGCCAATTCGATGGAAGAGCCTATTAGAGGGAATTGCTGGGCTGCGCTCGACCGTGGTGTGCTCCGACCTGGTAGTATTCATTTGGGAATGCCACTTGGCCAGGATAGCTGATGTTTGAGTTTCAATCAGGGTAGCAGTGTCAGTGTGAAGTCAACTTTGTCAGTGTACATAATCATGCCCGCGAGGAGGTCATGAGGGAGGTACATATGGCTGGATAAATCTCGCAGGGTTGCTTCAAGATAAACTACAAAAAAGAACAGACGAAATCGAGTCGCCTTGTGGAATACCTGTATTGTTCTCAAACGTTGAGAGAAGCGAGGTTCATGTCGGGGAGGAAGAGACGGGTCAGGCGTTGCTTGTCGTTGTCGACGATGGTCTCGAAACAGATAAGAGTTTGTCACGATTGATAGTGTCAAATGCTCGGGAGAGATCGACACCTAGGATATAGTACCGTTCTTTGAATGTCAGTGCCCATACTGCTATTCATCGGTGGGCCATACTGCTTCTGCAGTGCCGCGAGTGGGGTGAACCCATTTAAAAGTGTTCGACCTTGAGATACATTCGGTGTAGCACTTCCAGCGAGATTGCTTTGCGTATGCTGATTAGTAAAACGATAGGTCGGAGGGTGGTTCATTTGCCAGCCGGCTTGTTTGGTCTGGGGATATGGTTTGGGGAGTCCAAGTAGGATCCCGTCGCCCAAACATTTGTTGCCTCCAGTTGTAAATCCTCGATTTAGAATGTAGGCGAGAGGATTGGGTAGGATCGGTACTCCATATTCGTGTGGTTGTTGTAGATCCAGGCTGAGCCTCTGTTGTTCATGAGATTAATTTATCAGTTCCACTGAATACCTCGACAGTTGCTTCACGTGGATTGACTACAACCACTTCTGCGTCTGCAGCATCTATTACTATATCGACAACGACTAATGCAACGGTAGGAACAAGTGTTGGTGATAATTATGTTGATATCACTGGTAGTGAATCAAGAAGTGGAATGTACAATGACATGTGTACTTTAAGTATTCCTAACATACGCGAAAGATGTTACAGGGCTGCTTGAGGCTTTAATTTCTGCGCGTTTTGCCCGGGCACGTTGGATATACTGAATATAGCTTTCCTCGAGCTCAATTAACTACTGTTCTGGTGAAAATGGATATCTAACAAAAATGAAAGGGAGGTTTGACCTCTATGTGGTACAGTTGCAGATTTTCCTGACACGCAGGGATTGTTGAAGTGTTGTTGATGAAAGGTTCGACCAGAATGATACTGTTCTGATGTCGAGATTTGCAGCAAAGGACGATATTGTTTGAAAAGCGTTTATCTGCCGTGCCCGCCCAAGATGTAGAGGTGATCTGTCAAGTAGGTTCGGCTTTGCTATGTGGGACCGCTTTGTTGATAAGCAAACAAAGTACGAGTAATCCAATTATATATTTATACGTCCAGAGTTCTATTCTACATTTGTTCACCACAGGAACATATGGATGGGTGGCTGTGTGATATGGCATCGCTGCGTCAACGCCTACTACATTTGGTAAACACATAACCGACGATAACTATGCGGAGATGCTTTTGGGTCACGTAGTGAACTCACATTACGATATAATTTTCCAACTCTCGAAATATTACTATGTACGAGGTGATGGTGGAGCCTATCGATACTCAAGTAATAAATGCTCTACGCGCCGAATCAGTCCTAGATGAGAAGATAGGAGCTGAAGTGCAGAAACATTATGGTACGCAGCGTGTTAAAAAGACAGTACAGTCGATACAGCAGGGAGAAAACACTATAAAGACACGCGTAAGGATGCTAGTCGCATGGAGAAACCCCCATAAAGAATGAAAGCAGAGTGGTAATGCAAGTGGTACGAAGGGTGACAAAGAAAGCACTCGACCATGCTTTAACAGCGGTGAATTTGGCCCTTACTACCTAATTGTCCCAAACTAAATGATTCTGCTGATGAAAAGTGTGCCGACAAAGAGTTTATTACTTATGAGTGAAAACGATGGCGGAACAATCATGGTAATCAAGATGCCAGTAAGAGAATGTAATTGCTGTTACTTGCATTTCTCGTGGAGCGCTGGTGGTCAGGTCTGTAAGTGCCAAGCGTGGTGATGATGTGGATTGAGTACCGGACTCTACGAGTGATATACATGTTTGTAATCGACATGGCGTGCTGTCACAATTGCACATTGATTCAGTACATATTTCATAAGGCTAAGGTGGTTGTATATCGGGTGATGTCAAAGTTGGAAATGTGCATATTCGTGTTCGAAACAATAAGCAACCTCATCAAGATATAATCTTGCAATTGGACAACGCTTCACACACACCTTCGGCACTTGGTAATTTTCTAGTGTAGATGTCATGGAAAAAGGCGGCTGGAATCAACACATTAGTTGATTGCAGAAGACAAAAATAACCGCTGGCGGGATGCATAAAACATCCCTCGGTTCACACGCCTGGCTAGCCAAGACTGGAGGTTCTGTTGCCGAATTACTAGACAGATTTTGACCCAGTTTATAATTGTACGGAAACCAATGAAAGCTCATGAATTACTAGCAGTAACAAGCGCGATTGGTCGATTAGGAAGAAGGGGTTTGCGGGCTGAAGATCACATGGAGATCGTATATGTTTCCTGGGCATGGTGATTTCTTCCTTTTCTATGGCCCTTATTGTTGCTCATACAACCGGAAGATTAGAACTGCATAGTGAAATGACGACGAAAGACCAGCATACAGTGAACACTTTCCGTAGTGAGTCAAAAACACCAGCATCAAGAATCAAATCTTTGCGCGGCTATGTGCTTTGTCATATCTATTCTAGATAAAATATTTGCATTTCAATTTCGTTTTAAGAAAAGATGGTGAACACGATTGATCGGCTGATCAGAAAATAACTGATAGGCTCGCACGTACTGGAGAATGAAGTTTGTTGATAAAGTTTAACCGTGCTTTGTGACAATTTAACAGCGCGAAGATGTGCATCAAGAATTTGTGTTGGACACACAAGATAATTAAATCTACACCTGTCCTTCAAGATAAGAAGTTCACTAAAACTATTATGTCGGACCATTCAACTGGAAACGAGTGGCTTTTGATTCCTGTTCCCCTACGCAATTTTCCCCCTTAAGATGCAAAGAGACAGGTCAATTATGTTGCATGAAAGCATGGAAATGTATCGATTTGTCACGGTGATTGAACGATCAATTCTGAAACGCCACCGATTAAGTAATTGCCTGTGATCGTCATAGAAAATACAAAGACAATTTTAAGGCGACTCCAGTCTGTACCTTGATACAGATACGGGGGAATGACATTTCAATTTCGACAAATCACCAGAGTGTTACAGTAGTTTTGTTGGGTCTGAACTTCGAGTCAATCATCCCTTCTCTACAACCTGCCATCGCACCCAGCACATCACAGAGGCTCATTTGACTCCTGAAATTCATGAATCTCTAGTTTTTGATGCTCGATTGGGTATCAAATTCCCGCTCTATAGCACATGTTCTGGAATCGAAGCCAGACTTTTCAGTAACGCTAGGAGGTGTTCAGGATGTTAATCTGGCAGCAAAACCTGCATATTTTGATGAACAAAAATCACGTGTTGAGAATCTGCTCTCCATAACCCTGTCATATTACGCATCTGGCATATCATTATGGATGTACGCAAAGATACTAAGAACTAATTAACAGTGGAATGTGAGGCAACCAACACGGTGATGTTAGGAGGATCATCTGCAACCACAAGATTGACAAAATCGGAAAAACAGTAAGAAAAGATTGGCACAGAAAAAGTTAACGAGAGTTAAAGATGAGTAGAATCTAGACGATATCTTAGATTCATTCAAAGCAGTGGCAAGAGAATTTTTAACAGATAAATTGGAAGGTCTGAATTCTCACCAATGCGGTGAAAATTACACACATGTACGCATAACTCCGATGTGTCGTTATCATGAATTATGTAACTACAAGAGATTGTAGTAAAGTTTTAGGTCTTTCGTGCTCTCATACAACATCACCTTCGGGACAAATGAAAATGACTCAAAATTTCTGACTTTCATATTCATTGAGACATGAACCGATGTTCTGGATACAATCAGAAGGACGGAGCAGGTGGGTACAAATCATGTGTCCAGTCTGACACTTCAACAGTAAAGCTCGTTTCAACGTGGAGGGCAGCTAAAGGCCGAGGAGAAGCTAGATATAGCAAAGACAGCAAAGACGGGTGAGGACAGACGATAGATGATGCGAGAATAGGGTATGGGTGATAGCAGTACCGAGCGGAAGGAGTGACACGGCCTTAGGGAGGGCGACAGCAGGCTGGACAACATCCAGGAGAGCAGACTTGCCAGCAACAAGGACTACAGCAAGCTGTAGCAGGAGGAGTAACATCCAGTAGGGCAGGCATTACCAAGGCCAATAACTCAGAAATGTTGGAAAAGTATAAGAGACATCGTAGTTAAGTTGTTAGTAATAACTGTCACTTACTTTGCAATCTACTTCGAACTGAGCAAGACGACGTCTCGGGCTGTGCAAGCCCGGGGTGTAGATCAACCGATTTGCCGAGGCCCCTCCTCCACAAGCTATATTGTTCGAGGCTGACATCAGCACGCGGCGTGCGTCTAACAAAGATCACGAAAGGTCACACAGTAAAGGATGTGGTGTCTCAGGAACTCGGAGTCTGTTGTTAGCATTTGTACGCTCTAAAGTCATGTCCTCAAGACAGTCTCTCCAAAGCATAGGCTCAGATCCAGAGAACGAAGGCATTATCCACTACAGCTTTTAAGAACTATTTATACATTTTATAACCACGTCACATATGTTCAAAAAATTTGCTAGCCTTAGTTTGAACTGCTACCAAAAGCATGAAAAACTTCAGTGGTCAAGTCGCGAGGTAATATTGAGTATCGCGCGCTCTTACAGCAAGGAAGTTGCATCAAGAGGGGCATGCGGTGGTTCCACCTCCGAGGAGGAGAGGACGGGTGTCATAGTCTACGATGGCCAGCACCAGGTGTTCACGTGATAGTGGGGAACATAAACAAGGCGAAAACAGCTCCAATACAGAAAAACCAGCGGTGGATGTTGTTCAGCACCAGGTGTTCACGTGATAGTGGGAAACATAAACAAGGCGAAAGCAGCTCCAATACGGAAAAACCAGCGGTAGATGTTGTTACCGCCCATGACGAAAGTAAGGCGTGCGAGGGGGTGGCAACAATCCAAGAGAGTCAGTGTGGTGAATAGGAATAAAGAGATGAATATAAATAGGAGAAGCGTGTTCTAGAGTATCGAAATTGAAGAAGAAACAGATATTGATGTCACGGAGAAGCCTTCTGGATGGTGAATTTCTAAAAGGAGCGATAGAAATAGAAAAAATGTACCCCTTTTGTGCCGGACTATCTACTAAGCTAGTACATGAAGGCTTGCATGTTTAGGAAGACCAACGAAATTCATTATTAAATACACACACTACCCCACACATCGACCTTAACAACTAAGGCTTCACAGCAAGACCAGCACTCACCAACTTCAACCGACTGACACTCTTCACCAGCTGTAACACGACAGCTGTACATATGCTGAGACGGTGGCTAGCTCTGTTATCAATGTTTAAGCTGAATGAAGGCCCAAGCGAATCTCTAAGTGATTAGACATGAGGATTGGTCTGTACGACGTGTTTTGGAAGATCTATGGCAGCTATTGTATTCTGTAGATAATCCTGACGCCGTACGAGAACAAGTTATTCGGTGTGTGCACCATACAAGAAACCAGCATTATTCTGTTAAAGTTTACGGCCCTATTCAGATCCTGTCGCTCTCACAGATACAAGAAACCAGCATTATTCTGTTAATGTTTACGGTCCTATTCAGATCCTGTCGCTCTCACATGCGCTTGATGATTCTATACCATTTTTCAATTTCTTTACATCAAACCGCGAGGAACGGTTTAAGCCTACGCGTTTCTTAGGGTCGACTCATCATGCATTGTTGTCACTCCTGCACTATCATGGGACAACACTACGTCGAAGGAAACTATTCGCTGTGTTCCTAGTGATTACACACAATGCGTCGTTTTTACGGCGCACGATCGTGCATCAGGACTCTCCGTTCCTTTTATACGTTTTGAGCATGACCCACACTGGAGATAGCTACTTGGTTATGAGTCACATCATATGACTCGCTTCCTCGTATCAGCAGATTGAGCATGCAGATATTGTGTGTGACTTTGAGTCTGCATTGATGGATGCTCTTCAATCGCAGTTCCCGAACGCAATTGTTCTAGGATGCCTGTTTCACATGAAACAGGATCTGCGTCGCGCTATGAGACGCTACGCCATGCCAGAGGATGCTTGTCTAATTGTTGTGACACAAGGTGTCTTAGACACTTACGGTTATTAAACATGAGAAAGTTGAGAGAGGCATCAAGTGGGTAGGACGTGAGACCAAGCAGCATTGCGCCGCAGCAGCGATGATATATTCGGTGGAGAATTCAGCTTTTCAGAGCAAAAGCAAAAGTGAGATTTAATCCTTAAAACCAAAACCTGCTCTACCCTCGTGCCCTCGCGATCAGTGCCTTGTGGTCGATGCGCAAACACCAGGTTGCGCATTCGGTTCTCCGACAGCAGAAAACAAACGTTGAATCCGGACAGTCGCCTGCGCTCTGTTCCAGCACGGGATCGGCTACATGGTCCTACAATACTCCATCGACGTCTGGAGCTTGTTTGGTCTGGACAACGAGATGATTGTGTGAACCAATAACCCACTTGAACGGTTTAACCACGAGTTGAATAGCAGATTCCCAACTTAATATCCTTAATGAAGACATTCGTGTGATGAAGATGATTAACGCGAACATGTGCGTCGTGTTGATGTACCTCGTGGTCGTGTCCACCAAGCTCCTCGTTAGATTAATCATCTGTCCGAAGCTATCGGCATTCCTCTCGATGTTGAGAGCGACGTGGAGGAGGCGATCGCTCCGTCCACTATCAACGCTGGTTCAATGACTACCGTCAACACTTAGTTAAGTAGCTACTAGCACAGTTTACTCATGAAGCAGCTTCCCTACTTCAATATTGTTTTACGTTGACAGTTCATATTTCAAATCCGGATACGATCCAAACTAAAATCTCCCATATTATACCTCAAGTCGAGATTTCACGTTAAAAGGAAAAGAAAGGTGTACCACATCTCAAAACACCTGTAAATGAATGGCTTGCTTCGGTCTGGCGATTCCATAAAAAATGAAGTGAACACGTAAGAGAAACGAGGGAACAAGTGTGCGACTTCATCGTATGGGACGGGCCGTAAAGTTGAGACTGGTCGTCCAATATTCTTTGGATTCGCCCTGTGCAGAAAGAAACCCACAGTCATTGTGGAAGTTGCTAAGCTGAGAATAAAGCTTTTGACATTCCTACTAACAAGTAGAAGCTGCGTCAAGTGAAGTAGTTGCTTAGTTAGTGACTATTGCTCATTACAAGTGCCAATTAGAGGTAGCTCCCACCTCCAGGTTTTGGTATTATCCTTTGGCCTAACTCGTAGTTACAGCTTTCACTCCACTATAAATTATAGTTTTACTTCTTCCAGTGACGTGGTAACCATAGAAGCTCACAATATCAGCACTACGAACGATAATGTCGATCAGCAACTAATTAATATGCCTTACTCTCCGCCTCAGTACTGATTTGCATTCACGAAATGTAAGTGATTACCGAACTAGATTTGCTTAAACTTTCAGAGAACTGGTAAATATCCGTCAAAAGGTATGTAGAAATTAACTACCCCAAATTGTTTCCCCAAGGAGGTGAATATCATGATCTCATTTCGATTGTGATATGTAGTTCCATACTAATCGAAGTGGGCCATGTTTGTACTGACCGTCCAGAGAAGAGCTGGATCAATGAAATTCACAGTGGAGTGCATTGACACGTTAGCTAGAAACGTTAACTTTTCAGAAGACTCATCAAGTACATTCAAGGCTAAAAATTTTGGCGTTGTTAGAGGACCTGTACGGTTTGAGTTCTCCTCGAGTTGGTGCGTTCCGAAATTTCGGAATCTTCGCTGATGGATTGTGTCGTAGTATAGACGAAATTGCCGCCAGCTTCATCGTGTTCAAGAATTGTCGAGTTGGTCTGTTCTCGAATCGAGGACATGTCGAGGTTTTCAGACTGGTAACTGGCAATGGAGTTCACAGTGGTGCTTGCAATCGTAGCTTCAGAAGCTTGTTCCTTTTCGGCGAGCATCTGCAATTGGTTGGGTAATAAGTCCGGGGACCATTCGCTTCCTCTTCGCTGTTTGTTGAGGTTCGCCATAGCCACCATACTGAGGTCCTTGAGCTTCACTCTCCCGTGAGTTCGTTCGGCCACTGCTCTGAACTTTTGACCGCGGCGTAGAGCAAGTTGGACGTTCGCCTTTTGATGCGGTAGAAGTGAAAACATATCGTCGGCGACTAGGACGGATGCTAACTGGCTCACAAAGTAAGTGCTTACAGCCGGTGAAACGTTTTCCAGTGTCCTATAGGTTAAGCAGTAGCAACAAGTGAGTAGTCTTGATCTATGTGAAGGTTGTGATGGTAGAGTACTTACTTGAAGTCCTGGATGGTGAGTGAGTATAGGATGCACTTGCCGGAGATTGCTGTCGCAGTCGAGACAGTCCGATAAAGCTCATCAGGTTTAGCCACGAGAGCGTACTGCTCGAAGACAGCATTTTCGCTAATGATACGACCTAGATTCGACTGCGAGTTGAAGAGATCGCACTCACCCTCTACGAGGAAGAACGTCTCGATACCAGGACTTCCGCAACGGCAAACCGTCTCTCCTCGCTGGATGCAAACGGGCTTCATCAGGAAGAGAGCGTAAGACACAAAGCCCTTGAACGAGTCCTCCATTACTGTGATGAGCGGAATCGCAAATAAATTCTCCACCGCGACCAAGCGTGCTACATCAAAACGTAGATTTGGAGCCATCTTGTCGAAAAGCTACAGAACGACAGTATCATAAAGTTTAGTTATTAACTCATAGGTAGACGCGATAGACTCCTTCCTACCTTCTGTTCGGGAAATAAGCTTGTGCACGCTATGTAATGCAGGTAGTGCTGAACACAAACACAATTAGTATGGTATAGCTAAGAATGCAGAGCCACGGTATACCATCTTAACGTTGGTGCACAATCGCTCGCTAACGGATGAGTCGCGCATGTAGTCTTTCATCTCAGTCATCAACAGCCTGTATTCGCGGTCGCTTGGATTTAAATTATGGATGAGTGTCATCACTGAGGAAACAATAAAACCAAAAACGGTGGCGTTCACAACCACAAGAATTATAACCACAACTAGCTCGAACGGGGAGTGGAGGCTGGGTTTTACATCGCCGTAACCCACGGTTGTAAGTGTAGTAAACGCCCAGTAGACCGCTGCGATGTACCGGTCACCGACAGGAACAATGTCAGAGCACTCAATAAGCTGGGGATCACCTGGAAAGAAGGCGTCGGCACACCAAGTGTGATAGCCTGCAGACTCGCTTACTAACATCACACCGTGAAACATGCACGCATTCCAATGACAAAATATCGACATGATTGCCAATAGCTTAAAAAGTCGTTCCGTTGACGGACTCAACTGCAAAATAGCACAAGTTAATACAATTGACATGGGCTCCTTGTTGAGGTTCATTCTTACCTGGACAGTGTCGCGGATTCGTCCAAAAACACGACTGAGTTTAATCAATCGAGTAAGCTTCAGCAATCGTGCAACTCGAAACAGTCTCAAAAGTTTTGTGGGAAATAATCTCAATGTTTGGTTAGACGTGCCCACGAAAGCCCTGAAAAAGTAAGAAAAAGCTGGTGAGTGCCGTAAAAACATTATGATTGTGAGAAAATGAAGTACGTACTGGAAAAGTTCGTCAATAGGCACAGTAGAGATGAGATCAAGTAGGAACCAGCCTTTAGCGTACCTCCAAAAGAGAGCACGAGGGTCGTAAATGAGTTTTCGTTCTTCATCAAAATAGGCGGTGCGGAAGTTGAGAAGTATATCCACGAGGAAAAAGCCATCAATGATGATCTCGAACACATACCAACCACCGACCGCATCGACATTGTAACCCAGTCGAAAAGGTACGACAATTATGGAATACACGATGCCGATGCCCACGAAGAATTGCCAAACTACGATCGAAGGCTCTTGAGGGTGAAACAGATATGTTCCTCGAAGCATGACACGCTCTGACTTTAGATTTCGCTTGGGTTGCTCGTGGGGTGAATCACGGATCTTGACAATCATATTGTGGAGCTCATTTTCATCTGCAGCTCCAGCAAGGGATGTACGTCCCCCGAGGCCAACGTCCTCTGTTTGATGTTCAGTCATCTCGTTCGCAAGTTGCTGGAGAGCTACCGTTCTTTCATGATGCCGCTGAATAGCCTCATGTTCTTCTGTTAGCAACGATGAACTTTCTGGTATGCTTGATGTTGTCGAAGGAGCATACCGCTGCTCAGGTATCGAACGAAATTCGGGCTGCTGCTCTTGGGCCTGATAAATATCACCATTGAGGGTTGATAGGGTAATGCCTTCTCTGTCTTTGGAATTGTTCTCTAGCTCTGTTTCACTCGGATCCAAAGAGTCCAGACTATCGAATGCCGCCACTTTTGACCCAACTTTCGCTTTTGCAGATGGTGTACCAGGTAATGCTTCCAGAGTAGCTTTTCGGCCTTGGGCAATTGCCGTGAATGGTCTCGTGAGCGGATGTACGGTATGAAGTGAAGATGATTCACTTGGCTCGGGAGAAGCCAGCCAGGCGTGGTTGTTTCTCTCGCCTTGTAGTGAGGTCAAATCCGTCTGATCAGTTGGTGTGCCACCGTAGGAAGATGTCTCGGTACTTGTATCTGTA
Organism: Phytophthora litchii; assembly: GCA_002812785.1. Lineage (NCBI taxonomy): Eukaryota > Oomycota > Peronosporomycetes > Peronosporales > Peronosporaceae > Phytophthora > Phytophthora litchii. Next base: position 13,885 of record PCFV01000017.1, on the reverse strand, counting down.
ATATCTTGCTGCTGATCTCCGAATTCGGTGGTCTCCTCCTCGATAGTCTGTGGTCGGTACTGAGATGTGTCAATCACACTCGGAGGAATAAAGGGAGCAATACGGGCTGTTTTGCTGGAGGTAGCCTTGCTACCCATAACAGAAGTCTTGATAACCATATCCGGTATGTCAACACCTTCGTGATAGACATGAACTCGCGGACCAAGCTTCGATTGATTAAATACTGACGGATCAACACGTCGCCGCATGCTAATCGAACAAGCTGCAGCACTTTCACGAAAATGTTTGATTACCTCGGGCCAACTGGTGCCTGAAAGAATGTAGAAGTGATGATTAGTGATGCATCAATGCAGACAAGTACGCTGGAGCACTCACTAATTTTTTTAATAGCATCACGAGAAAGGAAAGTCAGCTCACTGTAGGATTTCGCAACCGCTGAACAGATGCGTACACCGTTGCCATGCTCATGGTTGTACACTTCGAGCTGTTCAAAACCAATTGGCAAGGTATCAATAGCGTATTCATCAAAACATGGATTGCAAGGATACGCACGAACCTCGCCGAAGTGATCCCCAACGCCCATTGAGGCGAGACGCATATCCTCTTTACCGCGCTTTACGGTCTTCACAAGCTGAACCTTCCCTTTGATGATGAAAAATACGTGAGCCGCAATTTCGCGCTCGACATACACGTATTCGTCTTTAAGCATTGCAAATGGGCGCATTGCCATCACGATGTCACTGATCAAATTTTCGGGGCACTTTACAAAGTATTTGATGCTCGACACAACCTTGGAGTGTACGTGATGAATCTAACAAACGAATTGATACAAGCATGCGTTAGCTTATGTGTGTTACCAGTAACCAACACACCAGACTTACCATTTCATTCCGAAGAGCAGAAGGAAGTCGCTTGAGGATACGACTCTCCTTGAACACAGAGCGGTTTTGGTAGTAGTACTCGAAATGATGACGGATCTTGTTGCCTATGTACTTTGGCATATTGCGCGAGATAATGTATTCTTTGACGACCGTCATGCGCTCCTCGTATCGCGCCGCGGCAACATCTAGATTCGTTACTAAGGTTGAAATTGTGCCAATGACATAACCGAAGAAGGACACCCCGACGGCCATTACTCCGATATTTAGCAGTCTTTCGTTGTTGCTGTGTGCCACAATGTCGCCGTATCCTATCGTCGTCTACGGTAAAAGTTAGTTAACTTCGTTAAGGCACAATAAATTGAAAAACAAAGCGTACCATAGTGACGATAGCCCAGTACACAGAGCGGATGTATTGGAGCATGCTGGTATCGTTACCGTTGCCCACTGGGTCGAGCGAAATACTGATCAGCCAAGATTCCTTCGTGTCTGACTTCCCCACAGCATACCAAAGGCAAGCCACGAGATGTGCAATGAAGAGCATCGTAAGTGCCAGTTTAGCCAACGAAACAAGACTCTGGTTGGTGTAGACAGCATCTTCAAGATTGGCAAATACTTTTCCAAGCCGACGGATTCGAGCAAGCTTGAATAGCCGAAGTACTTTGAGCCCACGTAGCAACTTGGCAGATAAAAGAGCAGCGTGTGCGTTGTTTCCAACACCGAATAATTTAGAAAGGGACTCGAATGGGAGAGTCGAGAAAAAATCAACAATGAACCAGCCACGCAGATATGCTTTCACAATGACGCTGAAACTGTACGACACCTCACCCGTGGACAACTGGAGGCCAGTGATAAAATTAAAGACGATGTCGATGAAGAAAGCTACGTCCATAGTAGATTCGAGTACAGAGAAGCCACCAGATGCCTCAACCTGAAAGCATACTCGATATGGTACGACTAATGTGGTATATAACACGAGGCCGATGAGCAGTATGTCCCACATTCTCTTGGCTGTAGCTTCTGGATTGATAAAGTAGGGTGGTTTCAACGGGCGACGAACAGCACGTCTTCGTCGACCGACGTAAGCTGGTAAATTCCTTTTGAGCGCACTCCATAGTGCTCGTCCATGTCTAGGAGGGTTGGCCATGCGATGGCGATGTCGAAACCCAGTCATCTTGGTTGAATGGACTACCTTACAGCATACGATAATCTGGAGAGTAGCGGTAATTCAATACACTGACGCAACACCGGTAAGTCTGCAGTGGACTTGAACAGGTAGCCAAGACGTTAACTTCGCCACATTGACGACGGGCGGCGCCGAGGAGAAGAATGTCAAGAAGAAGCAGCAGAGATGGCGATGACCAAACCAGCTCGGTAGCTCCAAGAAACAACTAAAAGCGGTAACTGCTCTGGTAAACTTGGACCGAGGTGTCTGCTTGTTCTAAGTCATCTCAGCTTCTCATTCAAGACATTATAAATACACTTCAGGGTGTCTTTCTTGTATGTGAGTATCTGTTCAGTCCCAAAGCAAATAAGCACATCATGCGCAAACAATTCCATAGAGATAGCAGCGGATAGATCTATTGATTCACCAAATCAGCAGGCGAAAAGCCTTCATCTGCTTCCAAGCATGTGGTGGCGAAACTGGTTCCTAGTACGCCGTCTTACTGTGTCTTCTTCACGCCAGACGTGGATCGACGCTGCGGAAAGAGGTTAAAGAAAACCAGCAGGCCAATACTCACAATGTGCGGGAGGAAGTACCATGAGCTCCAGATAGCTAGACAGCGACGAACATCCATAATTTCAAACGCTACACCAGCGTACTGCATCGCAACCCACGTGAAGAACATGCCCAAGGTATCGTAAAAGAATGCCAGCGGGTGAGATGAGCCGTTCAAGTACGAAATGAAGATCGCGTGCGGGTGTGCTTTGCGGTCCTCCGTGTAGTGGAAGTACGATCTCAAGCGACGACGAATGTCTGCACGAATTGGTTACAGAATCATACAAGTCAGTAAAAAATTACACAAGTGAGGGCTGATCCACAGTGAGACTCACGCTTTCCGACTTCAATGTAGATTCCACCCAAGAGGAAGAACAGATAGTAACCCGGTGATAGACCCTTAGGTAGCAAAATACCTCATTTGTTAGTAGGTCATGGCATGACGATAGGTGAACAGATATTACACTTACATGCCACAGTGCGCTGACGAAGAATGAAGCCATCGTAGACAACAGGCCAGACTTTCCAGACTTGGACAAACCCACACGCTGGTAGATATCTGAAGAAAACAATACCAAAGGGCATTAGCGTGTTGTCAATAGGAGATGCATATATATCATCTCGCTAAAAGTGTGACGTACAGGTGTTGATCCATCGTGCAACTCCGATATTCCAGTTATTAATGGCAACACGGAAGTTTGTAGGGATCTCCACACACAGGAGGTCATTATTTGTGATACCATTCCTATGAATTCAGGCACGCGTAAGTTTCAGAAAAGGCCAATAACAAAAAAATATACATGCAAAAAAGTACGCACCATTTTCCGGTAGCTTGCACGTAGCCAACGCCGGCAGCAGCACTCGCAGCCTCGGCCAGCGACCACGCAAGGTACTATGCAACATAAGCAGCTACGTCAGAAGCAAGTTGTAACACAGAATATACCAAATGTCGCTTACGAAACGGAAACGGAAGAGCACAACAGGGATGCACATGCGGAGGCAGCGTACAGCCCAGGACGATTCCGGATAAAATTCAGGCGAGTCGATTTCTTCAACAGGGAATTGAAGGGATGCAAAGAAGCCCGCCGCCGAAACCTTCACAAAAAGTATAGCATTGGTTACTTCATTAAGGAGCAGTGACGGACCAAGAGCAGACAACATACCACAATGACAAAGATATTGCGAAGATGGACGAGGAACGGTGCAACGCGAATGTCCTTCATCCAGTAGATATAGTCCTTGTACTCAAAAGCTGGGCCAGCGAGGTACGTTGGGAAAAAGAAAATGAAACCTTTCCCATCAACAGCAAATCGAATCACCCGTTAGCCCAAGCAAGAAATACCTTAACACAACTCATCTCTCACCAAAGTACGGGATTAGTGCGGGGATTTCCTGGAGCTCGTTCTTGAGCATCGTAGGTGTCTTCTTCTCCTTGGGTAGACCACCGTCGCTATAGTTGATTGCAACGCTGCTGAGCTTGAGAGTCAATATCATCTGCGCCGAATCCCACACAATGTCGGGGCTGTGGAACTCGCGGTAGTAGTGACTGTAGCAGCAAAACATCACCACATAACTATAAGTTCAGCTGCTCAACACCAGGAAGCTATCAATTGTCACTCACATTCCCACAAGGTACGCCAACAGCAATGGCAGCACAATGCGACCTACAAGCTTCCTGTTGCACAAAAGTAGTAGCACACAAATTAGCCCCCATCCTTTTAGTCCGACCTAATTTGTCGTTCCCGCACCTGGGAGCCAGCATCATGAGCAGATACACGACCGCCGCAGTGCCAATCGTATGCAGCACCGCCGTGTCAAACACGAAAACACCAGCAAAAAGACCCACCGCCACATTAAACAAGTGACCTAATGCACAATTGTCATCACAAATAAGAAAACGTTATCAGAATGTAGCCATGATGAGACGTACGGGACGTCTCGCTGCGTGTGAGGTGGATGAGCGGCGCCACGAGGCTGCAACCGGCCAGTGCCACCATGAGGCGGAAGCCATTGACGGGGAAATTCTCGCTCTGGGCGATGCCGTCCACGGGGCCGCGTAGGATCTCCATGCTCTGCGCTGCTGCTCTCTGGTGATACACAATCCACGCCTCAACAAGTCGAATGACACGCATCGACGTGTGATGACATCATGGCCACAGGTTATGTTCGATGGATACACCTGCTGTGATTGGATGAAACGAGATGGATACACTATTGTAATAGATACATTGGTGTGGTGTACATAATTGCAACTACAACTTGTAGTCTACAGCAAGCGACGGAATGCCACCTCGCGCACGTGGAATGGTGTGGATGTCACGCGGACGTCTTGCAATCGTAATTTACTGTGAAAATTGAAGATGAAGTTAGTGTAGTTGGGGAGAATGTTCGAAAAGTTAAGGGTGACGTACCCTGAAGCCGAGGTTTGCAGTAAGTCGTGCCGCAGTTGAGCTACCACCTGAGGATTTTCTTCATTCGTGGTAGTTGCGGCAGCAGAAACACCTATGGGTGGAATGTTATCTGGTGTTTTAGAGTGTTGAGTTAGACCGGGTAGTTTGACTGGCGGTAACAGGGACGGAGGCAGACGTTCTTGCCAATGCACGAATGACGGCCACATCCGCAGCACAAGCTGCTGGAACTTCAGTTGGCGCTCCTGCACAAAAGATGGAGCGTGAGATATCGTCAGACAATATTGTAACTTTTAGTGTTCATGATACAGTGCTTACTTCGCCCGGCTTCATTGTTGCCACTTCAGAGTCAAAGGCTTTGCGAAAGATTGACAGCGCAACGTGGTCGTCCACAATTTTCGGCAGCAGCTTGAGTGCTGGTTCGCACGTCATAACTGATCACGACATGCATTAGAAATAGTATAACACGAGGACGGTGAAACTTACCTGACGAGGAACTGGCAACGCAGGCGAGGGTTTTCCTCACTAGAGTCATGTATTCAGCTAGAATCGGGAGCGAAACGAATGGCGCGATCACAATTGGTGGCATTTTGCGAACGAAAAGTTGGAGATCTTCAGCTAGAGAATCGATAGGCACGCTCTTGATACCCATTAGAGGCGATGACGGCTTTGTGAACATATTCGTGAAAGCACGCCACCCAGTGCGACGACGTAGTAGTTCATCCTGCTCGATATCAACTGGGGCATTCGCGGTGCCGCCCCATAGCTTCTCCTTCCGTCGCAGAATATCAGATCGTTTTGCCAGCAATTGTCGGACCGGAATCTTGCACCAGCAGCAAACCATTTCTCGAGTTCCTCCATCCACACCAGTATCGTCATCGCTACCATCTTTAGCTGCTTTTCGACGCTTTGACCGCTTATTTGACGGATGCTCCTCAGGGTTTATCTTCAAGTGGACAATGAATTCCACAAGTAAATACAAGTGATCGTTCACTGCGTTTGTACGCACGAGGAACTTGTACTTGTCCTGTTTGGTGGACTTTTTCGAGAATTCCCAAACGTCCTCTTCGCCTTGGTGCCAATACACGGGAATTTCGTGCACATTACCAACCACAGTTCCTGCACCTGTTACCTTATCGTCAGTTGTGTTCACCTTTCTAGCCCGTCGACGCCGAGTTGCAGCTTTGGTTCCCAATATCTCTTCCTGTTCTTGGAACAGACACACATGAACACAACGCTTCACAACGTCATCTTCTCTCGTGTCAAAAGGTTTTGGTACACCGGCAGCTCTTTTCAGTGATACAACAGCTTGAGCCTCGACACCCTCAGCTCGTTGCAACATTCGATACTCTTCGCTGTTTGTATCAAGCCAACTCAGAGTAAACCACGACGAATCCTTCTTGTCAGTCAATCTGGTATCAAGCGCCAGTGCCTCAATGGTTTGAGGAGAAGGAAATGACAGCACATGCTCCATTGTATTGCCATGAAGAGTACGACATGTGGCCGCAGATGATATCGCTGGGCGAAAGTTGGAAGGAATGCCGAAGAACATGAGCAAACTTCGATCGATATCCATTGGAACACCACGCACAAGTTTCTTCATTGCCGAGTAGGCCAACTGTGATGTGGCATCAAGGGAGACCAGGAACTGCTTCTGCTTTCTCCAGCTACCTTTGCCACTGTACTTACGATGAAGTGTTTCCAGCTTTTTCATGAAAATTATAAATTCCTCTTCGCTGATCAATCCGTCAGCGTCCTTATCAACGAAATCCAACAGCGCGTCTTGCTCTTCGACGGAAAGCTCTACTTGAAGCACTTTGTAAATCAGATACTCGAATTCATGCTCGTCCAAAGCTCCATTCTTGTCAGTATCAAGTGCCTGGAAAGACTGGCGGATTTCCATTTCGCGCTGCTGCGACAGTAAATATGCTTTCTGAGCGAGTTGCTTCTTCACAAATGCCACGAATTCGTAGAAGTCCAACTGGCCGTTTTGATCCAAATCAGCGCTCGCCATTTCAGCCTCCAACTCCTTTGAGGTGAATTCATGACCCAATGCCCTTAGCACGTGGCTAAGCTCGCGTTTGTCAATGGTCGATGTTTGGTCCAGGTCAAAGAAATCAAAGGCTCGGCGCAGTGAGCGCTTGAGATGTTTGTGATACTCCTCGTCGGACCGGCTCCACTCTTCTCCACCGTCTTCATTATCACTGTTTTCAGAGATATCCTCACTATTTTCCTCAGGTTCATCATCGGTCTTGTCACCACACTCACTTCTCGCATAGCTGCGTCGCCGAATAGTTCGTTGGCCTCTAGTTTGCTGACGCCGACGAAGTTCCTCAACATCGAGACCAGAAGATGATCCATTGTTGTCTGATAACCCAGAGTTTTCAGCATCACCGTCACTGTTTGCGCCATTATTACGCCGAGATCGTCGCGTTCGTCTCAATCGTGACCGACTGACATTGCGCCTTCGCCGAGGGCTTGAGCTTCGATGACCGTAGATTGATCTTGATCGGTGTCGACGAGGTGAACGTCGTGATGGCAGCTTTTGGCGACTACGAGATCGCGGGGCTGATGCTGATGACAATCTCTTGCTCCGACCTCTTTTTGTCATTTCTCGGGGCCTTCTTTCAGCCCTCCTTGTACCAGATCGATCCTTTGATGAGCGTCGAGAACTTTCAGGGCTACTACTATCACGCGCTTTACCTTCCTCTTCGCTCAGTACTGCTGTGGTCTTCTCACTGGTCTTCCGTTTAGTTCTGGTTCCTCGTCTTTTGTTGCGTTCGCGCTCTTGCTCGCTTTCGGTAGAGGAGAAAGTAGCATCTCGTTTGGTCACCAAACTGCGTCTTGCCATTGACTTGGAATTCTGTCTTCTTTGACTATCGGAGGCAGAACTGCTAACGCGTTTATCCTCGCCAGATGAACTTGAGCGTTGGTTCCCGTTCCTCTGTTTCCGCTTCACCACCCGTTTTTCAGTGTTTTCATCGCTCGAAGTGACATCTCGTTCTCTTTGCTTTCTCGATACCATTTTTCTTCTTGGTCCCTCGCTGCTGTTTTCATCGGAAGAAGATGAAGCCTCTGGCTTTGCAGGACGTTTGTTAATGGTACTATTCCGGTTGCCACTTTTTGCAGATTGCTTTCGTGCAAACGCCTTAGTGATACCCCAGCTGAATGAATTCCGCACATTCCGCTTTGGTCTGTTTTTCTTTCTAGTGATATGGTCAGTAGTGCTTCCTGTGTCACTTTGGTCACCACTCCTTTTCTTTTTGATGTCACTGCGTTTGTTACTAGACGTAGAAAACAAAGACAGAAATTCGTTGTACTGGATCTTGCCGTCGCCGTCTACATCGTACTCATCTGCTAAGCATCGGATCTGAGCGTCTGTCAACGGAAGTCCCATGTCCAGAAGAGCTTCTTTTAATTCCACTGCATCAATCTCTCCATCCTTGTCATCATCTATGGCCTTGAAAATCTCGTCTAGTTTCCAACCTTGTTTAGCTCTTGCATCCTCGACCAGCAATTTCACACGGGCGTGAACTTTTCTCAAATTGAGATGAAGCAGCGGCTGTAGCCACTGCGCAAACTGAATGTAATCGATACCGAGTTGCTGCTTCTCGTATTCATATTCAAAGCGGTCCACGAGCGTATTGATCTGCGTAGCAGACAGACGGAATGATGGGCCTTGGTCTTCCCGTTGTAGAGCACGTCTGAACTGCGTAGAAGTGATCCATCCCCTTTTGTGTCTGTCAAGTTTTTCGAGTCCTGCTGTTATGTTATAAGACGTTGATGACTGTTTCTTCCCATCGTACTTGGAAATGCTCTCACGTAGAGATTTTGCGATCTCACTCAGTTTCTCTGAGTCACGGACATTACAAGCAAAATCAACAAATGCCACGTAGTCGATGAGGAGTGTTGTTCTCTCCATCCTATTGTTGTCACTATTGTCACTGTCATCTCCATGACCGCTGCATTTGAAACAGTCCGCTAGATTTTCATAATGTTCCCGTTTTTCCAACTCGATCCCCACCTTGTTCAAGCACCTTGTAAATTTCTCAACTCTGATAGTTCCAGGTCGTTTCACTTCCTCGTATTTGGCGAGTTGCTCGAGCCAGTGACGACTAGCGCGTCGTTGCGCGTGCCCCGCCATAGCACTGTACACTGCTTCCACTATGGAATAGTCCAATAATGGCGCTCGCTTCATCCTTCCAGCCTTCTTGATCCTCTCCTTCTTTTGGATTGTATTGTCACTAGAGTCTTGGCTGTCTCTCGTCCTGCTCACCCTTGTCTTCCTTCGCGTCGACTCTGGCGACGACGATCGAGATCTTCGAGATAAATCCCGTTCCGACGAGCTGTTTGCTGGTCGATCAGTCCGCGAGCCTCGCTTCAACATGATCACTGCAACATCGTGTCTCTTCATGCAACATGGCTACATTCCAATCGTGTCTCTTCGTGCAACATGGCTACATTAAGATTTCATGCAATCGTGTGTCGTCGTTCGGTTGAGTCTGAAGTTCAGGGCCTGAATACTTGGAATTCGACTAACTGGCTGATCATGTTTCTTCGGGCTGTACGGAGCCACGCGAAGGTGGGCGCAGCGGCGCTTCTAGGTGCCCCCATGCTACTGTCACAGCAACAGGCGCGCGCGGAGCAGCGCGTGTATGCCAGTGGGTACGCCACTTCAAAAGATACAGGAATTAGCTGAGATATCCAAGATTTACCAATGGATTTATGTCTGTAGTGAAGCGTTGGGGCGAGGAGTACGTCTCGAGCTCTGGAAAGCTCAGGTTTGTCTCAGTCATCAATCCGAGAGGTACTGTTAGACTAGGGGCTAATGGATAATGATTGCAGCATGAAAATGTGGTGGTGTTGGATCTGGAGAGTGAACTGATTCAGCTCGGAATGACGCGGATCCGCGACTACGAGAACGATGGTGAGTGTATTGAGTAGAGATAAAGAATGTCGTCAGGGCAGTACTAAGATTATGCTGTTTAGGTGCAAAGTTCGCTCATGATGCGAACGGCGTGCTTCGTTCAACACTGGATTTGGCGCTGACAGAACTCCCGAATGACGAAGAGGTGTGTAATAAAGCTTTGTATATGAGTCTGTTGAATATTTGCCAGTACAGTAACGCTGAGGATTGGATGTACAGGCTGTTGTGACGACTCCGCGCGGATACAAAGTTGAAGGGCTCGTGTTTGAGGACGATGTGAAGGTGTGCGGCATCAGTATTGCCATCCAGCCAGAAGTACAGAAAGGGTGCGTTCGAGTAGTTGCCGGGCTGTAGTAGCTAATACGCTTGCTGGCTATTGGTTTCTTACTTGCTCTGTTAATGTGTAGTTTGTCACAAGTACTTCGCGCTTCCTTGCCGTACGACTCTAAGTACGGCGAGATTTTGGTGCAAGAGGTCGCCAAAGGTGGTAACAAGGTATATGCAAGCATCTAGGCTATTCGCACTTAGCTGGCTAACGCGATTCTTTCGTATTATCCAGATTGCCAAGGCAACTCTCCCAGAGGATTTAGATGATCACGAAGTGCTGTTACTGTGGCCAGAGCTGGCATCGGTTTCCCAAATCGATAAAGTCATTCATGTACGCTCGTGTTGTGATATTTACTAGTACTTTTTGCTAACATTGTGGTGGTGGCGCTGCTTTTTCAGCTTTTGAAGCAGGAAGGTGTCGAGGAGGAAAAGATTACAGTTGTGACCCTCGTCACTTGCCCTGAAGCTGCCGACGGTTTCTGCAAGGTTTGCTACGACATCAATTGAATTTGTGCGTTCTCTATTGTGTATAACCTTTCTATCGACTCTTTCGTAGGCTTTCGGTGACGCTCGGTTGGTGACCGCTTCCTTTGACTCGAGACTCAGCAATGAAGGTCACATTGTACCTGGCATTGGCGCTTTTGAAGAACGCTATCTGGGTGCCCCCAGTTCCGTTGTGGAGGTGATCGACCCAGCTGAGGACAGTGACGACGATGAGAACACCCTGAAGACCAAGATTACATCAAAACTCTCGTCGTGGTTCAAGAAAGACTGAGTAATCAGACCTCAAACCGCTTTGCTCAGTAAAACAAAAATGAGAAAAGTGAGGTAAAGCACGTTGGAATGCATGTCAGCAAAATTGCTTTTTGTAGCCATGTTTATGAAACGGACCCACACCAACTTTACACAAAACCCAAAGTCATAACGGAATCAATCGCACGAAGTGAAAATGCCCATGAACTTTAAGGTGACTTTCGCCAATGGCACGTCCATGAAGCTCATGGGGCTGCCAGATGACATCACGCTGGATGGACTACGTGCTCACTTGCTCGAGAAGACTTCCATTCTGCCGCAGGATCAACATGGCAAGTAGTGATCATGCAATGTATCAATTCGTCACACCATCTCTCCTCTAACCGCATTTTCAATGCTGCAGTGATGACGGGGTATCCTCCCAAGATGATCGAGGGATCGGGTGTATGTGCTAACAGTTATTTAAGTAGTAAGAGGAGTTTTGGCAATGAAGTAATGGATACCGTGACTGTGTCATTGTGCAGGAGAGCACACTATCATCTTTGGGGGTCCGGACAGGCTCGGTGCTAGTGCTCAAGGAGGCACCCGAGATTGGTGGTGCACAACTGAAGTCCACGTCGGTGTTCATGCGACGAGTTATGCCAGCGGACAACAGTTGCCTATTTCATTCCATTGGGTCCGTGAATTTGGGATTTCGGTTATAGAAGCTGCTGGTTGACTTGAAGCATTTTTTGTGTAGATATGCCCTTAGCAAGGGGAGAGAAGGAAATGGTCCCATGATGAGGCAGTTGATCCGGGATACAATTCTTGCAGACCCCGAGAAGTACTCGGAGGTGTTTCTGGGACGCCCCGTATACGAGTACTGCGCATGGATTATGGACGACAAGTCGTGGGGTGGAGAGATCGAGCTGTCTATTTTGTCGACATACTACAAGGTGGAGATGGTCGTATTCGACGTGACGAGCATGAGTCGATTGTGCTATGGTGAGGACCAAGGCTTCACACAGCGGATGTTTCTGCTCTACGACGGAATCCATTATGATCTGGTTGTGGAGGCGCCTTCCACCACAGCTTCCGAAAGCCAAGATGTGACCCTCTTTGCTATCAACGATTTCTCAAAGGTGAGTTTAAGACAGTTTAATTGATGTTACAATGCCATTGCTGATATGGTGACTATTGCTTTGCAGGTGGAACGTGCCAGCGAAGTCGCAGTGGAAGCTCATCAGAAGCACGAGTTTACTGACGTCAGTAGTTTTAGTATCATGTGCATGGTGTGCAGAAGCACTTTTGTTGGACAGGTGAGTCAGTCTAGATTGCGGTTGTATTCCACCCTGAGCTCACATGTATATTTCTACAGAAAGATGCGCTTGCTCATTCAGAAACTACAGGTCATCAGCAATTTGGCGAAGTCAAGCCGTCTACTGCGCGCTGAATTAAATACCCAAAGGCAGAATATGGCTACAGTGTTCAAGCTTAGCATGACGAAAGTCAATTAGAATGTCAAAAGAAATTTTCGCCTGCAGTAAGCCAACCTTTACTTGTCGGGAAAATCTACCTTGTCTGAGCCCAAGGGCGACCGAGGATCGCTTCCAGGCGACAGCAACTGGACTGCGATTTCAGCGTCCCCAAGCATCTCCACTTTCGTTTTGTAAACTAGTCGGTTGTACCACCACAACATCACAATGCTGAGCGCGCAGAGAAGAATGTCGATCCAGAATACCGGTGTAAGCGTTGGAATGGCCGCAGGAAGCAGCGGGAGAATAATACGCGAGATTGAAGCTGCAGAGCCTAGTAACCCCATCAGTGTGCCTTGAGGTCAACCACCTAGCAACTTCGAGAAAGCAGCCACAACAACCGCTGTCGTAATCGGGCAGCCCACACTCCACACGAGGAATTCTGCTACTGCTAGTTGTGAAAATGACAAATCCACCGGAACCACAACGAGCATCACATTACCTGCAAGGGGCATCAGAAATCCTAGCTGCACCCAGTTCACATCTGACATACTGTGACGGAAGTATTCAATTGAAAAATACGACAGCAGTCCCAGCAACCCCAGATAGAACTGGAAATTCGACGCGTCCACCACAGCACTCACACTCTCGGGATCACTGCCTGTTACCTGAAGAAACAGCGGAATATTTACTGTTTCGAACACCGACAATATTCCTCGAGCATTAAAGTTCAGGAAGATGAACACCACAGCACCAATATTCACGATACGTTCTGGCATCGTCGTGATATTGCTCAGAGTCTTTTTTGCCGCCGCATCTTGTGGTGATTCCAGTGGTCCATCTCGAGTTTGAATAGACCCGTCGTACAGTGTCAGCATGCCTGCAATTGTTAACAGGTTGAAGACGATCAGGATCAACCCCGGTGACGTGAACTTGTTGAAGTGAATACCCAAAAAGAATGAGTCCGTGTTGGCCACCAAACTGCCAAGACCAGGAGTCAACGCGTATCCGAAGAAAACGACGGTCGCGAGCATTGTCAGGTACGTCAGTCGCTGGTTGATGGTCGTGATCGACGCCACATCAGCACGACACACACTGCGATTGCCAGCACCAAAGCCCACGATAAACCGACTAACTGCAAGTGCGGTTAAGCTACCAGTCACGTGTTGGTCGGCGAAGACGTAGATAAGGTTGCCTACGAGACAGATACCCGATGATACCAGATAGACCGAGCGGAACGAGTAGTGGTCGCACATCCAACCGAAGACTGTGGACGAGATGAGACGTCCCACTGAGAAGAGCGACGTGAGCATTCCCATGAATGCCAGGTCTCCGCCCAGCGACTTGGTGTAGAGGAAGAGAGTGGCCAGCACAACACCGCGTGAAGACTCGGCCGCGAACTCGACGAAGTTGATCAT